>BHFT01049889.1:0-52871 GCA_004320025.1 Laticauda laticaudata | reverse complement strand
ATAAATAAAATAAAAATTAAAATAAAATAAAATAAAATAAATAAAATAAAATAAAATAAAATAAATAAAATAAAATAAAAATAAAATAAAATAAAAATAAATATGGAATGAATGGAATGGAATGGAATGGAATGGAAATGAAAGAAGAATAGGAATAGAATAGAATAAGAATGAATAGAATAGAATAGAAATCGAATAAATAGACAATATGAATAGAATAGAAATAGAAATAAACAGAACATTTATTTTATTTTATTATTTTCTATTCTATTCTATTCTATTCTATTCTATTCCATCTCATCCTATCCCATCCCATTCTATTCTATTCATACCATTACACCACACCACACAAGATTCCTGCAACTTGGTTAATGACCTTTCAATTTCATTAAGAAAAGCAGATAACATGACATGAGAAAATGGGGATGCATTTAGAAATCATTTACCTCTGTGGAAAACTTCTTAAGGGTAATTACTGGTAATTTGATATCATTACCATCGATTGTGTTAATATTTCCTGCACTATGGAACCATAAAGGTACTGCCTGCTATGGCAATTGTTATTTTTTTTAATTAAGGAATGAAAAGAAAAGTACATTAAAACCCTGTCTATTATTTTTCTCATTAATATAAATGCCTAAAAGCTGGAATTGTCAGAATAAATGTAGAATGCCTCCATGTTAGGCTGTCTAAAATGTAACTTATGGTGGAACTGATTAAGTGCTGGAAAGACCATGGTATAATTCCATGTCAACCTACAGGTATTGTCATAGGACAAGAATGAAGAAAAGCAGTTTTCCAAGTAGAAAACAGCACATCTACCAACATGGACAGGGCAAGTCACTAGTATATAAACAGAGAGAAAAGTCCACTTCCTTCTAAGTACTGATGGTATTGCCTAGTTGGGTAATGAAATGTCTGGAAGAAAACAGCCAAGCTCAGAGAACAGTAAGACCTCACAGTTATCCTCCTACCTCCTCTCTGCTATAAAAGCAAACATACAACAATGAGAGTAGTAATGGGCATTAGACTACTCCAAGGTAACACACATTTCTTTTCTTATTATATTGGTGTTCAATGCACTCCCCCTGATGGCCTCTGGAATGCCTTCAAGATGCTTAATATCTCAGTTCCCAGATGGCAACAAGATGATTTTCTGATCTTCATTCATTTATCACTTTTCTTCACAGATTGATGATGACTCCTACATCCATGCTACTCAGGTTAGTATCCCTGGAGAGATGGACCACAAGAAATAGCTTTGAATCATTGCACTAGGCAGCCATGTCTCTTTGTTCATTTGGGCATGACTTCGTTCATTTAGTCACATTTGCAAACAAAGAGATGTTTAATTATGTGGTAAACTGAGGTAAGCAAACTCTATAAATATGTTACTTCTGCTCAAATACAGCCATTTTCTCTTGCTTCTGAAAGGAATTGGAATAAGTCAGTCCTAGTTAATCCCTTTCATGCCTTCTTGCTACTTGATTTTTGGCCTAACATATAGAGGTTATTTAAGTGGACAAACATTCGAAGTATTCCAAGCTCCATCTCCTCTTCAAGTATTTTTGGTGCAACTCTCAGAGTTGTTCTAAAATTGCAATTCAACTGCAATATTAAAAACAATACAGGAGTAATGATCTTAGTATTATTTAATTTGGGCTCTTAAAGTCCAACCCCACATCTGCTTGGTGAGGGGTGGTAATAGGACAAAGTAAGCAAGGGATTGCTAGGATGGAGCAAAGTACGGCATGCTATTGTGCCAAA
This sequence comes from Laticauda laticaudata, assembly GCA_004320025.1. Classification (NCBI taxonomy): domain Eukaryota; kingdom Metazoa; phylum Chordata; class Lepidosauria; order Squamata; family Elapidae; genus Laticauda; species Laticauda laticaudata. The sequence continues at coordinate 51,104 of BHFT01049889.1, read as the reverse complement.
GGACCACCACAGCAACTATGGTGGGCATCTTGGCTCAACCTGAAACAGCTAAAGGAGTTCTGATGAAGTTGGGACAGGTCCAGAAAACTGGCAACAGATGTTATGTTTATACAAATGGGATACAAATGGACTAAAACTTTGTGTCTTCCTTGACACCAGATGTGGGAGGAAGAGGAGGAAGAGGAGAAAGAGGTGTAGAAGAACAGCACAAAGAAGGAGGATTAGAAGCAGGAACAGGATGGCTTAGGGAAGAAGAGGTGATGGAGGAGGAGGAGGAAAAGGATAGCACAGGGAGGAAAAGGAAGAGAGAGATGGGGAGGAGGAGGAGGATGGCACAGAGAGGAGGAAGAGCAGGAAGAATAGGAAGAGCAGGAGGAGAAGGATAGCACAGGGAGGAAGAGGAAGAAAAGGAGAAGGAGAAGGATGTGAGAGAGAGAAAACAAAGAGGGACAATGGGAAGAAGGATGTACATAAAAGTCCATTATGTAAAGTCACTGTGAATAGCAACTTGGGCGTGTAAATTTAATCAATCAATCAATAAAATATTAAGCTAAGAGCAGGTGGTAGCAAGGTATCTTCATTTTTAGCTTATTCCTTTTTACCTGGCTGTCTTGGAGTACATTTTTCAGTCTACACCTCGAAATCCAAAGGAATCCTTCCTCCTGGCATAATCTTGCCCAGCAGCTGCTATAGAATAATGCAATGCATAAAACATAAAAAGACACCAATAAATGACAACTGCTTTTAAATTATTTCTCCCTGGTTGAGCCCAAATGCAATAACATTCTTGGAGTCATGGAGCCTGGTTTTGTGGGGAACAGGATGCTTTTTAAGGGTTGGGTGTTATTTATACGGGCAGTATAAACAGAAAATGGGACAAAGATTGTTCCTGAGCACTGCTGACATGAGAAGGCAGGCTGCAAAAAGGGAATGAGACAAAAAGAGGGATAATTTTTGAAGTTGAATTACAAATTTGCTGCTGTTTAACCTGTTAACTGTCAAGCTAGAATTTGGTTAGATGGTGGTTTATATCTGGGTTATTCATATGAATTCAGTTTGACACACTTGGGAGCGAAAAGGGGGGAGGATTGAAGTGGATGGAGTTCCAGACAAAACAACATAGTTGGATGATGGGCCAGCCATGTTCCAATGGCTACCTAGCCAGAGGAAGGAGGAGCAAAGTTGCCTGGCAACCGTTCCACATCCTGGTTGGAAAATGTGACAATCCTAGTTATAGTGACATGGAATGCCAGGAAACTTTCAGTACTGGCTTTCCACTAGTTCGTGCCAAGATGATGTACCTTAACAAAATTGTTCTTTAAGGAATTGAAATGCCTTGGAGTTCATTTTATGATGGCTGCATTATTTGGAAGCTGATATTAACTATGAGGTGGAGGTTCCTTCTCTGAATTTCTGGGTTGATTTCCAACTGTTTCATTATCAAGCTAGGTTATACCTTCAGTGGAGTTTATGAGATGTCAGTGTTCTTCTGTTTAGAAGGACTTCAGGTGTGGATGTGTTAAGGGAGGTTCTTGTGATGGGACAGGTGTGGGATTGACAAGTGAGGGTCTTGTAATGGGACAATTTTACAAAAAACAACTCAAGGAGGTGAACATACCCAAACATGCCTTCCTCCTCAGAATAACAGAGTTAGGAGGGACCTTGGAGTTCTTCTAATCCAACTCCCTGCTCAGGAATCTTGCTGTCCCACTGCTCAGGAAATCTTCTACCATTTCAGACAAATGATTGTCCAATTTCTTCTTAAAAACTTCCATGTTGGAACATTTACAACTTCTGGAGGCAAGTTGTTCCACTGTTGAATTGTCCTAATTGTCAGGAAATTTCTTCTTAGTTTTACCATATTAAGAGCAACTGTGTTCTTTTCTCTGATGATGTAAAGCTACTCAACACCACAGACAATACTGCTACCCTTCAAAAAGATCTCGACTTTGTATCAGAATGATCAAACAAATGGCAACTTCAAATCTCAGCAAATAAATGCTCTGTCTTACATATTGGCAAAAAAAAAAATCAGAAAATAAAAAATACAAGCTGAATAGTCAAGACCTTGTTGATGATCCAAACTCTGTCAAGGACCTTGGACTACTCTCTCTAATGATCTGAGTGCTGAGCTCACTGTAACTACATAGCCAAAAAGGCATTAAGAGTTGTCAACCTAAAACTGCGCCGCTTTTTCTCCTGGTAATATCACGCTACTAACTAGACCATACAAAACATTTGCTAGACCAATATTCGAATACAGCTCACCAGTCTGGAACCAACTCACCAGTCTGGAACACAGTTGAGAAAGTCAAGAAATATTTCACAGAAGAGTCTCTACTCCTCTACTTGTTGTAGAACACCTTATGCCACCAGACTTGAAATTCTAGACCTAGAAAACTTTGAATTATCATCTTTGTCCAATCTAAGTATAGTGTATGAAATTATACATTGCAATGTCCTACTGTCAATGATACTTCAGCTTCAACCATACCAATATAAGAGCATAACAATAGATACAAACTCAAGATAAACTGTACCAAACTTGATTGCAGGAAATAGGACTTCAGCAACAGAGTGGTCAATGTTTGGAATACTCCACCTGACTCTGTGGTTTCTTCCCCAAACTCCCCAAACTTTAACCTCAGACTGTCTACTATTGACCTCAACCCTTTCCTAAGAGGTCTGTAGGGGGCCATGCATGAGCACACCAATGTGCCTACTGTCCCTGTCTTATTGTTTCTTTTTTATTTTTCTTATGTGTATCCATTTCATTTCAACTATGTTTACACTGATACCTGTTATCTTATAATTGCTTGACAAAAATAAATAAAAAATATTCTAGGTTGCTTCTCTAAGATCCCTCTCACAGTTGCTACTATTAAGTGAGGTACCACCTTTTTATGTGCCTGTGCATTTTGTTTTTCTTGCCTAAATGTCGAACCTTCTTTTTTTCACCACTGAATTTCATTTTAAGATAGCACCCATGTTCATATCTGAATACTGAATGAATGTTCAAGGTGAATCATCAGTGAGATTCTTGTGATGGTCTGTGATGGGAGGTTACTTCAGGTGAGGGTCATTTGGAGGTGAATTGCTGGGGGGGGGAGGAGTTGTGTGGGTTGGTTGAGAGTTGGTGCTGTCTCTGGTTGGCTCTGCAGTTAGAGAAAGTATCTTTGATACATCAAAATGAATTGAACCACAGCTAAGAACACAAAAGCTCCACTTCCTATGTTGAGTGAAGGCAAGTGGGAGCTCTACAATGGACTCACTTCTGCATATTGCATGAACATAAACTCTGTAACTTCATCTCATCCACCAGCTCATAATGAGAACTGTAGTCTAATGAGAGCTGTGGAAATGAGAAAACATTAAAATGCATTCAAGGAATAATGGTCTCACAGGTGGAGGAGCACAGATGGAACAACAGTATGCAAAGATAGCTTTTCATAGGCTCATAAGAATGAATTGACTACCAGCAATTGAATCTCATAGACCTTAAAGACCAATATCTTTCCAGATCTATCCCAGGCATCAGCAGTTGTTTGTGTTTGTGAACATATCATTAATGACAGCCAAAGTTGGTCTCAGTCCAATATTGTGTGTTTTCTCTCATGATGGTCAATCAGATGCATCTGGCTATTTGTTGACAGGAGAAGACATTACTTCCCCAATCATTATTCTTCTGCCTCAGGAACTTGGGGGTAATACGTAGTCTTTAAGACTAATTGCTCTAGGTAGATGGAATGTTATGTGAGAAAAAGTTTGAGGAATGAGGAAAAGAGATGATGCCTAGAAAATGATCAGAGAAGAGATGGGGAAGCCCTCAGTGGATGAATAGTTAGAGAAAGAAATTTAGGAAGAACATTGAATTTAGAATCATAGGGCTGGAGAAGAACACTGGAGGTCAAGGCAGGAGTCCTTAAACCATCCTGGTTTCTTTTGCATGATATAGCTAAAGGAACAGAGGTGGTATTCAGCAGGTTCTGACCAGTTCTGGAGAACCAGTAGCAGAAATTTTGAGTAGTTGGGAGAACCAGCAAATACCACCTCTGACTGGCCCTGCCTCCATCTATTCTCTGCCTCCTATTGAGTCCCAGCTGATCGGCCTGCACAGGAAAATGGAGCTGAAAAGTAGGTTAGTGGGGTGGGGAGTGAATAAGATTTTTCAGTATCCTTCCCCTGCCATGCCCACCAAGCCATGCCCACCAAGCCATGTCATGCCCATCAAACCACTCCCACAGAACCAATAGTAAAAATTCTTGAATCCCACCACTGGTCTGCAGCTGAGATGGGGACATCTAAATCCAGTTTTTTTATTCTTTTGATTTGCCTGTCAGAGGGCATGAGAGATGGTTTGGTGAGGAACTCTCTAGGGAAAGCTGAATTTACACAACACAGCAGATCAACTGAATAGCAACAGCACTTAGTTTTGGATTCAATATTTTGGCTGGATTGAATTCCCTTCTAGAATGATTCAGCTGAACGTCTGTGTGACATTGTTTTTGTTTTGTTCATGAAAGAAAACAGTGCGTGTACACAATCTGGTGTACAACATAACACAAACATGGCAAATGACATCCCCCCTTTTATGCAAATAGATCTTCACACCAATAATATTAAATAAACCCCCATGGGATCTTACTGTCCAATTCAGGGGATAGTCCTGAAGATGAGATATTTTGCTTTCACCTTAATTAGAACATCAAAAAGGATTATGGAGATTCTCAATCATCCAGGTCAACTCTCCGGAGAAAGCTAAATTTACATATCACAGTGGATTGACTGGATAGCATTAGCACTTAGATTTATATACTGCTTCATGGTGCATTACAGCCCTCTCTAAGTGGTTTACAAAGTCAGCATATTGTCCCCAATAATCTGGGTTCTCATTTTACCAATCTTTGAAGGATGCAAGGCTCAGTCAACCTTGAGTCGGTCAGAATAAAACTTCTGGCAATGGGCAGTGTTTGCCTGAAATACTGCATTCTAGCCACTGTGCCACCATGGGAAGGAAGGAAGGGGAGAAAAGGGAGGGAGGGAGGGAGAGAGGGAGGGTGGAAGAAAGAAAGGGAGGAAGAAAATAAGGAAAATAAGTAAGGAATAACAATAGTACTTACTTATATTCTGCTTTACAGTGCTTCATAGACAGTGGTTTACAGAATCAGCCTATTCCCTCCAACAATCTGGGTCCTTTTTTAAATCCAACCTCGGAAGGATGGAAGGCTGAGTCAACCTTGATCCCATCAGAGTCAAACTCCTGGCACTGGGCAGAGTTTGCCTGAGATACTGCATTCTAACCACTGTGCCGCCATGGCTCTTTATGGCTCCTTTACTAAGGATGGAAACCTTGATTAAGGTTTGAGGGGGAAACCAAGTATTGGAAATTAGGAAGGTGACAAAATTCTGCAGACAGAGCATTAGACAGTAAGCAACTCTTTCCACAGTCAAGAAATTCCTGAAGACAGAACAAGCCTTATGCCTCAAGTTTCTATTTGCCTGTATGAAACTAACTTGCTTGCTTGTCTGCTGAATTGCCATCAATAATGAAATACAGAGCTGTGATTCATATGGGGCAGTGCTTCTTAAATTAAACATCTTTGAATCATTAGAGCAAAGTTTATGTTTGGCTAAATGCCGAGTCAGGGGCCGATTATGATGAAATACACACAGAATAAATGACGTATTGATTCGCTAAATATCCGGAAATATACAGAAAGACGGACACTCCCTTGGTTACTGAAAATCAGAATCAAAATAGAACTGGAAGGGACCTTGGAGGTCTTCTAATCCATGTTGAGGTAATTCCCCGTTAGGAGAATGAGCACATACAGGGAGACGTATTGAGAAAAGTGTTTGAATAATACATACACAGCACACAGATACACTGTACAGTAAATGTAGTTTTTTACTTCCAGAAAGGTTTAAGCAAAGTTCAAACACAGTCCAAAGTCATTCACAGGTAAGGCAGTCAATTTTCAGTCCAGGGATAATCCAATAATAAAGTCCAGTATCAAAAACAGTTCAGTAACAGACTTACATTAAATCCAGGAATATCAGTCAATTAGGAGGAAAAATGGAGGAATGGCAAAACTCTCCAACAGAAGGAAACAGAGACTCACTGAGACTAAGACTAAAACAATCCAGGTTTCTGGCTCCATCTTATGGCTGTTTGAGAAACCATACCTAATTACAGTTTTGCATTTTCTTAAAGAGACGGTATTAAAATGTCTATCCTGGTTTATATATTTCCAACCCAAATAACTGTTAGGTGACTTACATTCCTAAGAGTCCAGCCCCCTGTTCAAGGAGGAGATCCTATATCATTTCACACAAGTTACTGTCCAGACTCTTCTTAAAAACTTCCAGTGTTGGAGTATTCACAACTTCTGGAGGCAAGCTGTTCCCCTGGCTAATTGTCCTCACTGTTATGTTCATTTATCAGAGGGATTTTTCTTCTTCTTTTCCATATGTTTTTCACTTAGCAACTGTCTTATCAACAGAACTTTTGGTCTCAGTTGTGGTTAATTAATTCTGTTTTTTGCTTTTCTGTGACTAAGGTCTTAGTTTTGACCATATAAAATGCTTCTTTTTTTCAGCGCCCAGAAGGCTTCCCTGAGGCCCACTAAGCTAAAAACGGGGCGTGCACGGTGGGGGGGGAGAAGGGTGCTGCGAAAGAAAGAAAAGACTTTTGATCCCCCCAGTCACATGAAGACATAGCCATGCCCACCCAGTCATATTACCACCTAACCACACCCTCATAGCCATGCCCACATAGCCACACCCACAAAACCAGTAGTAAAAAATTTGAATCCTGTCAGAGTATACTCATTAACTTAGTAACAAGGTCAGCCAACGAGAACTGAGTTGAGGGCTGAAACTTAAAGAGAGAATCTGGGCGTAGCTTATCTCTGTTCTGTGCTCAGCTCTAAAGTGAAAGAGAAATGAAATTGCTTGCTTGACTGCTGATGTTGAGTAGATGCTCTGCTCTCTGAACCTGTAACATGTCTGCTTCTGTTTGAGTTTGCTCCATGTTGGAGAAATCTACAACTGGTATTGTAAAATTTGCTTTATATATTTATAAAGAAGTTAAATGAAGCCTCAGCCATCTGTGTTTACTTTTCTGGCACTGAATTTACACTGCAATCCTCTGAACAAATCCCGCCACTGATTCTGTTGTAAGTTAGATGATGGGAAGATGGTCTCATTTTCTGAAATTCCAATTATGCTTTGAAAGAAATATACCCTTTCTCTTTATCATTGTCTGGGTGCACTATTTCCAATCCCAATACTTTTGTTCTGATCCAACCAGGTTCCCAAAGAGCAAACACAGACAAAGGTAGCAGCCCCCACCTTTTAAGGTTTAATAACAAATTCTATTCTGAAGGTTGCTTTCCACTAATTAGCTCCGACAAGAAAGAGCCTTGTCAAGTTGTTTGTCAAGGTTGCCCAAAACCCAGAGATAAGAACTAATTTTCAAAATTCTCCAAACACGAACTAAGATGTCCACCAATTGAGTTTAAGAGCTTCTTTGCTTTCTGCAAAGAACACTTTTCCAAACCTGGCTTTTATCCTCTTGAGGGAGGGGCCATTACCTTATAACCTTACTCCTGAGTTGTCTGTGCTGCTGTAATTGTTCTTTCCTCCGAGCAATCCTCCGTGCACATGCACTTGGCACAGGCTCCTCGGGAATCTCCTCATCGCTGCTGCCAGCCCCCACAATCTCTGAAGGCAGCAGNTCCGTGCACATGCACTTGGCACAGGCTCCTCGGGAATCTCCTCATCGCTGCTGCCAGCCCCCACAATCTCTGAAGGCAGCAGTCCATTCCCGGATGGTCCTGGCCCCTCACCTGAGTCCTCGCTCTCCTCAGCCATCTGCACTTGCTGCCAGCTAACCACAACAACCTTATAAAGATAGTTCTCGACTTACAAAAGTTTTAGTACTCGTTCGAAGTTACAACGGCACTGAAAAAGTGACCAATGTGATCCACATGATCACACAATTAACATTCAGATTCATATTTATGATGGTTACAGTATCCCAGGGTGACATCATCAATTTTTGCCATCTTCTGACGAGCAAAGTCAAGAGGGAAGCCCGATCCACTTAACAACCATGTCACTAACTTAAGAACTACAGTGATTCACTTAACCACTGTGGCAAGAAAAATTGTAAAATGGGGCAAAACTCACAATAAATGTCTCACTTAACAACAGAGATGGTGGGGGGCTAAATTGTGGTCATAAGTCAAGGATTAACTACAAAATTAAGGAAAAACAATGTTTTGGTCCACATATGTACCATTTCTGAGACTGATTCCTCCATTCTGACATCTCAAGAATGGATTGTTTTCGAATTCCCCAAATATTTCAATGTCAGATTTGTGTATCAATTTCTGGAGAGTCTAAAGCTATTGTTTAGACACAGAAGGCTGTTGGCTTCTTGAGATTTTAGCAGATTGTAGGGACAATCTCTGACTATTCAAAGAAGACAAAGGGCACTGGCAATTAAAGGAGAATGTAATATTGGCTTAGAGATGAACAAACAGCCTGATTTGGCATGAAAATAATTGTTTTCACTGTAATTAAATCAATGAACTTATAAGATTAAGAGATCATTGCTCGCTGTAAGGGAGCCAGCAGCTTTTCACATGGAGTCCAAATCTGAACCCAGGTTTTCTCAATTCAAATGTGTCCATCTGAAACAAACATGTAGCTGTTGACTATATGTCAGAGGTTGGAAGTGTGAACATCTGACGCTAAAAATTGTTGCAATAGGTCCCTGTGAGACAAAAGAAGGAAGGAAGGAAGGAAGGAAGGAAGGAAGGAAGGAAGGAAGGAAGGAGGGAGNAGGAAAATAAAAGGGAGGGAGGAAAGTAAGGAAAGATGGAAGGAAGGGAGGGGAGGGAAGGAGAAAAGAAAAAGGAAGGAAGAAAGAAAGGAAGGAAGGAAGGAAAGAAAGGAAAGAAAGAAAGAAAGAAAGAAAGAAAGAAAGAAAGAAAGAAAGAAAGAAAGAAAGAAAGGTAGGAGGTTGGCAGAAAGGCAGGCAGGAAGGAAGCCAAACTGTTGTGAAATATTGAGTAATTTTATTAAAATGCTTCTGTGCTATCCATCTTCCAGTTTTCAATTTTGTACAAAAAATAAGCATTTAAATGGTAGTTTTAAAACATACAAAATTTATAAACTTAAAACAATTGAACAGAAGGCCTGCAAATGCAGCAGCTATATTTAAAATGCTTGAAAATCACTTGATAAGAGCAGGAAAAAAATAGATACTTAAAAACTTCCTTGGAGAAAAAAATCAGGAGAAAAGTGTGGTCCTTTCAACATTGCTGAGACTTGAGATGTAAATCAAGAACATCAGGCAGATGTCCTATTTTCTATTTTCTAAAGGCCTGTGAGGAAAACAGCTCCTCACACATCAAAAACACTGTCATAATTATGTCAGTGTGTGTGTGAGTGTTTGTGTGGGTGTGTATGCCTTCAAATCAGGTCTAACTCTTAGTGGCTGTCTAAATAAGACCCTGTGGTTTTCTTGGCAAGGTTTTTAATAAGCAGTTTGCCCTTGTCTTCTTCCAAGGGCTAAGACAGAAAGACTGGCCCAAGGTCACTCAACTGACTTAGTGTCCAAGGCAGGACTATAACTCCTGATGACTGATCAAAAATTAGCTGGATTTCTTGCCACAGGTTGGGACTACAACCCACAGTCTCCTGATGATTGGCCAAAGTCATCCAGCCAGCTTTCATGCCTTTGAGGGGCTGCCACAGAGAGGAGGAAGTGGTCAAGCTATTTTCCAAGGCACCTGAAGGCCAAGCAAGGAACAATGGATGGAAACTGAACAAGGAGAGAATCAACCTGGATATAAGGAGAGTTTTTCTGACAGTGAGAACAATCAAACTATGGAACAGAAGTTGCCTTCAAAATTTGTGGGAGCTTCATCACTTGAGACCTTCAAGAAGAGATTGGACTGCCATCTGTCAGAAATGATGTAGGGTCTCCTACTTGGGTGAGGGGTTGAAGTACATGACCTACATGGTCCATTCCAACTCTGTTAATCTAATCTAAAGCTTACATCCTATGATGACTAGAACTCCCAGTTTCCTGGTGATTGGCCCAAGGTGGTATTCAGCAGGTTCTGACCAGTTCTGAAGAACCAGTAGTGGAAATTTTGAATAGTTCAGAGAATCAGCAAATGCTACCTCCGATTGAAGATTTTACAGTATCCTTCCCCTGCCACACCCACCAAGCCACGCCCACATAACTGGTAGTAAAAATTTTCAAATCCCACTGTTTTGTTCGGAAAAACACGAGGTAGACCGGGTTCCAACAGCAAAGTCTTTATTTAAGTCAGGATGTAGAAAGAAAGAGGAACTTGGCCTTCAAGCCGCGCCGCGTCTTTTATTATCTTTTGCCGGCCGGCTTGCAGACCAATGGACAGTTGTTTAAATTTTGCCGCCTTCCGCGGCTGCCAGGGATTGGTTCAAAAGGAACCAATCCCTTATCAGTTCTTAGCAGCCAATGGGAATGCATTATTTAAGCCGGTTATTTGCCAGACACCCCTCCCTCGTTGGTTCAGTCTTACGTCGTGACGTAGTCTCCCGCATAGGCGGAGGCTTCTTACGGGCTCGACTTGACCTGCAGCGCTTCATTTATTGTTCGCGTTACCGGTCTTCGACGCCGGTTCGGAGGGTGTTGCTGCTCCTCTGCTCTCTCGCATCTGGAAACCGTCTGGAAGGGTGAGGCCTGCATCATGCCGCTCTGCCTGCTGAGTTGCTTGGGGCGGCGGCTGCGCCGGCTCCCGTTCCCGTTCCTTCGGCAGGTTGAGTCGGCTTGGCTGGCCTCCTTCGGTGGATTCTTCAATGCAAGTTTTCTCAAAACAGTGAGTCTTCGGTTTTGCTCTTTTGATTTGTTTGTTTTATCGGGCGTTGTTTTTTAAACGGTTCTTTAATTTATTTTTCGTGTTTCCCCCCCCCTCTTTGGGTTTGAAATTCCCTCTCTTTGTCGTAGCTTGGTTGTGTTTCATTGCTCCTTTCTAAGTTTCGGGACCGGAGCTGCGTCAATAGTGCCGCTTCCACTCCCTGCTCATCGTCTACCGTTAATCGGTATGACTTTGGCCTGTTAGGTTCTGTGATTTGTCCGGTACCCACAGTGGGTGTCCGTAAATTTTTGGCGATATAACCAGGCGCCAATTTTAAAAACTCGATCCATGACGTGTGTGGAGGAGTCAGGGGGTTTTCTGGTGGTGAAGTTGGGTGTAGCCGAAATCTAGCTGCGATCTGAGTTTTTCTCCCCATCAGTAGTTTTTGATGGGGTTTTGTTGGTTGTGGTACTTTGGTGTTTATGTGTTGGCGGCCCGTGAGCAGCCTGTTTTATTTTGGTTTGGATGCTCCCCATTGTCCATTCTTTCTAGGCCCTCCTATGGTAAAACCTACCATTCTTTCAGCCCTACCAGTTTGCCGCGGAATGGGCCGAGCGCCTGTGAGGGCATGTCTTATACCTAGGGAGGCTTAGGTATTGTATCGAATGCGTAGGCTGGTTAGTGAGGCTCCGTTATCGGAGCACTAAGTACGTCTGGCAGGCCGTGGGTCGCAAAAAAGTTTGTCTATTTCTTTTATCACCATATTTCTGTTGTCGTTGATGCATGATTTTCACCTCTACCAATTGAGTGAATGCGTCCACGACAATCAGAAACGTGTGCTCCCTTAGTGGGGCCTGCGAAGTCGATAATGGATCCGCGACCAGGGGCCCCTTGTTAATTTCCCCAGTCCGCTCTATAGTGCCTTTGGGGAGAGTTGTCTGGCTCTCTGGCATTTGTTGCCACGAGGTGGAACCCAATATTCATTGTCCTTATCAATGCCCCGGCCACGCTAACATAGCTCCCTTGCGAGGGACTTTTCATTTTAACAAAACCCCGGGTGTCGCCCTCGTGCAAATGTTCAGAACCCTTGTTTGTAATTTGTTTGGATGACTACGCCGCGTCACCCCACAGTAGACTCCCTTTTTCTCTATAGATAGTTCGGTTTGTCTGGTCCCGGAAAGCGGTTTAAAAGTTCTCGCTTTTTGATTTTTCCGGCCAGCCTCTACCCTACCCAGCTTCAGTAGTTGCGGGCGTCAATGGGTTCTTTGCCGTGGCTCTTTGGCGACATCGTTCGCGCGTTGGAGATATGGTAGATCGGGGCATGTCCTCTATGTTGTAGGGCGGTCCATGCGTTGGTGCCGGGTTCTTCTTCCGATTGCTGGCAATGGCGGCTCTGCTTAAAGCGTCCGCATGGGAAATTTGCTTCCCTGGCCGGATTGTATTAGGTTGTATGAGTAGGGCTGCTTTAGAAACTGCAAGACCAACCTAGTCCATTCTGGGGACAGATGTTTGGTGTGGGGTTTGTTTCCCGCCAAAATCCCAAGTTAGTGGGTTTGTGGTCTGCTGACAATTTGAAAAGGCCCGCCGTACAGGTATTCGATTGAAAACGTTTTACCCCAGGGGACAAGATTGCTAGGGCCTCCTGTCCAGTTGGCTGTAGTTCCGCTCGGCTTTTGATAGAGTTTTTGAGTAGTATGCGACTGGGCGCCCTCTCGTTCCGTCTGGAAGTTGGTGGCTCAGGATGCTCCGACTCCAACGGGTGATTGCGTCGCAGGTCACTCTCAGTGGTAAGGGTCGCTGAAATTGGATGAGAACGGTATTCGAGGTTAGCAATCTCTTTTATTTGTTGAAAGGCTTTTTCTTTCTTTGTCCCCCAAGTTCCAAATTTGCTTGTTTGTCTAGTACCGGTGTAGGCGTTCCTGCTTATTGTGGCCTTATTTTGGTAGGAATACCGTTTGTAAAGTTTTATTAGACCCAAGAATGCCTGTAACTTCGCTTTGTTCTTGTGCTCTGGTGCGTTATTTATGGCTTTGGTTTTCTTTTCGGTTGGGGTGTATACCCTCTCCGGTCGTATTTAAATAGCCCAGAAATTCGACCGCTCTTTTGGGCCAGGCAGCACTTTTGCTTTTTTTTACTTTTAGTCCACGGCTTCCCTGAATTTGGTTAGTACCTTTTTTAGTGTCTGTTTAAGTTGTGTTTTCGTTTTTTGCTGAGATTAGGACGTCGTCGAAGTACGGTACGACTCCTTTGTATCGCGTTTTAGGAGGCGTTCCATGAGGTTTGAAAAAACGCCTGGTGGCTACACTGACTCCAAATTGGAGTCTCTTGCATCTGAAGTTCCCCTTTGTGTGTCACCTATAGTCTGTGCCGCCGCTGTTTCGGGGGGTCTACTGGCTGCAGTTGTTGGTATGCTTGTGCCAGGTCGAGTTTTGGCAAAAATTTTTCCTCCCCCCAGGGAATGTAGCAAGTGCTGGATACTGGCACCGGTGTATGCGCTCTGTGTAGTGCGTGGTCAGGGTCGCCTTGTAGTCACCACAGAGTTCGGAATTGACCCCGTCGGGCTTAATGCGGTGTGACTATTGCGTTCCCATTTGCATGGTTCTACAGGCTCTAGCAGCCCCTGGGTACTAATTTGTTTTAGCGCTGTTCCTCGATTTTTGCTTTTAAGCAAACGGAACTCGCCGAAGCTTTTAGTTTTTAGGGGCTACTTGTGGTCTAGACTGAAGAAATAGGGTTTTCCCCGGTACTTGCCCAATGACGCCGTCGAACACGTCCTGGAAATTCCCGGATGAGGTCTTCCTCCAGTCTGTTGTGCTCACTCGGTGCTATCCCGGTCATCCGCGATGCCGCAACGAGGCCCGCGAACATTCCGATGCCAGGAGGCTCGGCCTGTCTGCGGTCGACTTAATGGCCGGTCAGCGGGAATATCTCAGCGTGCTGCTTAATACGACGACTTTGAAATTTTGGCCCCATGCCAACTACCGGGATTCCGGTTGCCGCTGGTAGTCCTGAGTGTTAAGCCGCCCTGCTTTTTAGTTTCTGTCGGTCGGATGCCAGGGACTAGTGCTTTTATAGTGTTCCACGAGACCATAGACAGGAAGGGATCCGAGTCCCACCTCGCATTTCGGCAGGCTTTCCTTGCAATTTTCCACTGTTACATTGACTTTTCTTTTCCGCTTTCTGGTTTAGCGCTCCCTATTTGTAACGTTTGATGTGTATTCTCTCTGTTTGCGGTTTGCTTTGTTTTCGCGACCACTTTCTCTCCCTGCCGGGGCTCGGCTCGTGTGGAGGGAATTGGCGCGTCTCGTCGGGCTGTAGTTTCTTCTGTTCCTGCAGACTTTCTGCGATGTGCCCTCGTTTCTTGCAACTTCTGCCAGGATGGCATCGAGAAAATCTGCATTCCGCTCTCGGTGGCTTCCTCCGCAGCCAGCGGCATTTTCCCGCCAAAATTTCTTTCGCGCTCTTTCTTTGCCGGCATGCATGCGGTTGGAACCTCGTCGTCTCCGTCGTCTGATCGGATGTGCTCCCCCATCTCGTTGCTTCTCCAGGTACATCTGGAAGCGGTCTGCATACGAATCCCAGTCTTCCTGTTGGGATTAAAAGGTGCGGGCGGTTGCGTTGTTTTCCCGCCATTTCGTTGTCGTCTTGGAATTTTCTCTCACCGCTGTGCTCCGGTCTCGCGTTTAAGGACGATCCATCCTCGTCGCCAATTTGTTTTGTTCGCAGAAAACACGAGTAGAACCGGTTCCACGCAAAAGTCTTTATTTAAGTCAGGATGTAGAAAGTGAACATTGGCTCAAGCCGGCGCCGGTCTTTTATTATCTTTTGCCCGGCCGGCTTGCAGCCAATGACAGTTGTTTTAATTTTGCCGCCTTCCCGCGGCTGCAGGATTGGTTCAAAAGGGAAATCCCTTATCGTTCTTAGCAGCCAATGGGAATGCATTATTTGAAGCCGGTTATTTGCATACAGAACACCCACCACTGCCCAGTTGGCTTTCATGACTAAGGTGGGACTAGAACTCCATCTCCTGATGATTGACCTAAAACCACCCAGCAGCTTTCATATCAAAGGTGGGACTAGAACTCACAGTCTCCTAGTGCTTGACCCAAAGTTGCCCAACTGGCTTTCATAATAAGATGGGAGCAGAATTCACCATTTCAGAATGCCTCCTTCTTAGGGCTGAGGAGAGTGACTGCCCTGGGGTCGACCAGCTGGTTGTATGCCTAAAGTAAAACTAGAACTCACCATTTCCTGGTTTCTAGCCTGGGGCCTTGACCACCATACCCAACTGTCACAGCAGAGAACTGCAATTGTGGTCTGGTTGAATCTCCTGAACAGACAGAGGAACAAGTGAGAGACCCTTAAAATGCCACCAAAGGAGAAGATTTGTAACTCAGGGTTGAAATGAAGGGTTCTTGATGCTCTCTGAGCTTGGTTGGTTTTCTTGCAGACCTTTCATTACCCACATCAGGTAACATTATCAGTGCTAGGGCAGTGATGATGTTACCTAGATTGGCTCATGAAACGCCTGCAAGAATACAAGCAAGCTCAGGAAGTATCAAGGACCCTTCATTATCGAAGTAGCTTAATTTATAGTAAAGGTAAATGTTCCCCTCGCACATACGTGCTAGTCATTTCTGGCTCTAGGGGGCGGTACTCATCTCCATTATATAGCCGAAGAGCCAGTGCTGTCTGAGGACGTCTCTGTGGTCATGTGGCCGGTATGACTAAATGCCAAAGGCACACAGAACACTGTTACCTTCCCAACAAAGTGGTACCTATTTTTCTACTTGCATTTTTTACAAGCTTTTGAACTGCGAGGTGGGCAGAAGCTGGGACAAGTAATGGGAGCTGACTCCATTACGCAGTGCTTGGGATTCAAACCGCTGAACTGCCGACCTTTCTGATCAACAAGCTCAATGTCTTAGCCACTGAGCCACCGTGTCCCCTAGCTTAATTTATAAGTAACCTGAAATAAATGGTCGTCTCCAGCTCTCTTTTCTCGAGATGAGCCTGACAGTCCCATGGGCTACAATTTTCCCCTGGGAATCCAGGAGCAATGCCTGTCTGAGTTTGATTTATTGGTCTATCTCAAGGGATTTAAGTAACCTTTTTTTTGTTCTGTTTCTTGCCAACTAATTGTTCAGTGGATGAAGGCAGAGTCCTGGCATTTCTCGTAATATATGTTTGGAAACCAGCCACAGTCACTCAACGCAACTTCACAAGGAGCTGCTGTGCATTTAGAAGTCCGGGAAATTGACTCTAGAAAGTCCCAAAGGGGCTTTTCTTCCAAAAGGCAACTGGGCTTCCTCGTTTTTCTTTGAAGATGTTTCACTTCTCAGCTAGGAAGCTTCTTAGACAGGTAAGGGACAGGGACCTTGAAGGTTCTCTTGCCCAAGCCTGCCTCAAGCTGGAGACCGTATATACCATTTCAGATAAATAAATGGCCAAAATGGTAAATATTAAGGACAGCTGTGAACTATGTAGTCGGACTTAGTTTTGGGGGAGAAAAATAAGAGAAAAAAATTGTGCCTCTGCCTACCAGCATCCATCGGTATTCATCTGGCTAGAATCCTGTCAGTGTGTGAGAGAATTGGGGCTGTTTGGAAACTGAAACAGTATTTGCTGTGTGAGCAAGAAGGAGACAACAAGGAGCCTGGGCATGACTTAGCTCAACTGTTCTGTACAAAAGCTACTTGGTGCTGTGAAACTAAAACTGAAAGTGAAACTCCCCTCCTCTGCTTGTGTTCTGAATTTGGAAGATATTTCTTTTCAGGTGGAGACGGGAAGTAGAACTCCTTAGCACCAGAGTGTGTTAATAATAATATACGAAATGCTAATCCTCTGATGGTCATTTCAAAAAATCCTTTCTCAGTGAGCATCTAAAAGCCAAGAGGAACATATGTGCCAAATTTCAAGTTTGTAGGCTTTACATGAAAAACAGTTTCTATATGAACAGCATGTTGTCTGAGTACAGTCAGCTTTGAACAACAAAAAGATGATAAGCATAATGGTGATCATAATATACATATCATTATTAATAATCACATCATAATAGTAGCATTGGCTTATCCGTACTAGGAAGCTTTCCTTATATAACTAATTATAGATTAACAAGAGTTGGTAGGGACCTTGTAGAACATCTAGTCCAACCCCTCACTCAAACACCATTATTATTATTATTATTATTATTATTATTATTATTATTATTATTATTATACACTACTATTAATTGTTCTCTTAATCTGTTTAATTTCTAACCTGTTTCTGTTGGTTAACCATTGATAAAACAGGTCCCATGTTTAAAAAAGTGTTCAGTTTCTTCTCCTTTATTTTTAGTGTTAATCTGTCCATCACTGCGCATTCTAATATTTTTTATAATACTTTCATCTCAAAGAATCTCATCATTTTTCTATCCATTGTGCAAAGAGAATTTTTGCTGCTGTTAACACTTGAAAAAATTAAGTATGTATTCCTTTTATTATATTGTTTTGGTAAAATACCCAGCAAAAATATTTCTGATTTAAAATCAGTGTGTTGGTTTACCATTTTTTTTCTAACCATGTTTGTATTTGGGTCCAACATATTTTTGCCTTTGGACATGTCCACCACATATGATAATATGAACCCAGCAGTGGGTGGGATTCAAATTTTTTTATGACTGGTTCTGTAGGTGTGGCTTGATGGGCATGGCATGGCTTGGTGGGCATACCATGGTGGGTGTAGCAGGGGAAGAATACTGTAAAATCTCCATTCCCTCCCCATTCCAGGAGGAAAGTTATTGCAAAATCCCCATTCCCTCCTCACCCCACTAACCTGCTTTTCAGCTCCATTCTCCTGTGCAGGGCAACCAAAGAAGACCCAGCATTATCAGTTGGGACTTGAGCGGAAGAGATGGGGGCGGGGCCAGTCAGAGGTAGGATTTGCTGGTTCTTTAAACTACTTAAAATTTCTACTATGGGTTCTCCAGAACTGGCCAGAATCTGCTGAATACCACCTCTGGTACCCGGTATCTGATGATATTTCCAATATTTGGCAGACAATACTTTATGGTTTTACAGATGCAAATTAGATAACTTCAATAAAATGTGAACCAAGTGTTTTCCCTCCCACCCCACTGATTATATCGAATTGTCTCCATGATGTGATCCTTTCCACTAACTATTTTAGGGGAAGTTTAAGCCACAAGTGGATGAAACATTTCCACGGGAAGAATCTTAATTAAACTTTAATCCAAATTGAGAAACTTCAGGGATCCTTCAATTGCTTTGGAAAATGTCAGAAGCGACAACCCATTTTCCTTCTGGAAGAGACAAAAAGACTCTTCATCATTTTGAGCCATTTACTGGAAGGTCTGGGTGAACTGACGAGTCATGATGATGAAACTCCAGCATTAAATGATTCATGGGTTCCCAGATGTACCTAGAAAAGATAGATCTTATATTGTGAGCAAACTAATGGGGGCTTTTTAAACATCTACCCGTAATGTAGGGTAAATAAATGATCTAAGGGGAGGGAATAGTTTCTGTTGAGAGGGGAGTGGAGCATTGCCTACTGATGCTGGCCAGAAATGGTTTTCAGTTTTCCGGTTCGAGCCCGGCTCCATGAGACAGGGTGAGCTCCCCTTTCTGACCAGGGGTGAGATGCTACTGGTTCTGCCCGGTTCTATTGAACCAGTAGCTCTGAAGAGGAGCAGACACCAAACCGGTTCTGTGTTTGCTGATGTTTGGCCAACATGCCCACCCAGGCTCTTATCTGACCTTTATTTCCTGCTTTTTCAACCTCAGCTGCTTTGTGTAGCACAGCTGAGGTTGGAAAAGCAGAAAAAAGGGGGCTTTTCAAATGCTGTGCACATGCACACAGCACTTTTAAGTTGTTTGGGCAGCAAAGCATAAAGTCTTTTACACACGCGTGCACAGCAAAACGTAGTCACCGAACCAGTAGTAACGCCAGTTGAATCCCACCCCTGGTTCTAACCCAGCCTTAGCAAGTAATGATAACTGCTTACTTGTGAGTAAAAACAAACCCCTTTTCAAACAGGGTTGGAACAGTTTTTTATTCATGTCGATCAATGGTGAGATTCAAAGATTTTTACCACCGGTTCTGTGGGTGTGGCTTGGTGGGCATGCTTTGTGCATGTACACACACTTTGCGTGCGTGTGAGTGCCAAATACACACTTTGTGCTGGTGCAGAGGCGTTCCAACTTGCCTCCTGCAAGCCTGCACTCTCCCTGTTGCTTGAGCAGCTGCCACATGGCAATCTGCTGTGCCACACAAAGCAGCTGCACTTCAAAAGCAGGGAATAAAGGTGACTATGGGCAGGGGTGGGATTCAAAATTTTTAACAACTGGTTCTGTGGGCATGGCTAAGGTGGTGGGTGTGGCTTGGTGGTCATGTGACTGGGTGGACATGGCTTGGTGGTCATGTTATTGGCTGGGTGTGACCAACTCAATATCACTCACATTGAGGCATGCATCTCCTCGCCTGACCTCTCATGACTGTGGGGATGCTGCAACAGTTGTAAGTGTGAAAAATGGTCATAAGTCACTTTTTTCAGTGCCATTGTAACTTTGAATGGTCACTCCACACAAGCAAAGTACCAGCAAAGGAGGGGAAATAAACTTCAGAGAAGTTCCTGAGACAGGAAGTCTAGTCCTGCAAAGAATGTAATAAGGATTAATGGTGAGGCAGTTTCTGCAAGCAACACCAGAATGTTTCCTTCCTGCCTTCCTTACAGGATTAGGCCATTAATTTCTTCTAACAACCGAACTGCTTAGAATGTTAACAACTGGTTCTAGCGAATAGGTGCAAACTGATAGAATCCCACCCCTGAGTATGGGAACCTAGGTGGGCAGGTGAGCCCAACAACAGAGTGGCACAGAGAATCAGTTTGGTCTCCACTGCTTATCAGCATTATCAGCTTGGCAGAATCAGGCCAAACCAGTAGAATACCACCACTGATATGGATAAACAAAAACCAGACATAATTAGTCCCAACAGACCTGCTTCTAGCCAAGAAAACTGAATTGCTTGCTGTATCCTAAAAACAACCGGCCACTCCCAAACCCCTCCTATTTATTTCCCAGCCAGGGAGGGGCTGGCAATTGTCTGTGTCTGCCTTTCTCTGGGAGCCGGCTTATTGCTTTCTGTTACTCTCCTCTACATATTTGTGCATCTGGCATGGGCCCCATCTGTTCATCCCCCTCACTCAGCTCAAGCCCTGAAGACAGCTGCCTCTCCACCTGGGGGAGGATGGAAGACCCCAGCTTTGCATCTGCTTCTGATCTTGCTTCCTTGTCAGAGCCTTCCAAAGGCTGCAAAGCCAGCCCAGGCCCTCCCTCAGCCTCCCCCTCATCTGACTCTCCCGTTAGCTCTGCTGGTAGCCAATAGGCCATCACACTCCCGTGACTTGTTCCGGAGCTTCTACTCACCCTGCAGTTCAAAAGTATGCGGTATTGTGAGTAGATAAATGGGTACAACTTCAGTGGGAAAATCCTAGCTGCATTTGTGTATGTGGTGAGTGGAAGCTGGCACTAGACCTGGCCAGATAAGAGGCAATGCAACACAAGGTGAGACAGACAGAGGTGCCTGGAAGAAATAACAACCCAAGAGCCACTAAATCAGCTAGTGTAAGTTTAGTTCATCCCCTGAGTTGTATCAAGAATAGACACGCAAGTGATGAACCTCCCTCCCTCCCTCCCTCCCTTCCTTCCTCCCTCCCTCCTTCCTCCCTTCCCTTTCTTTCCTTCCCTTCCCTCCTTCCTCTTCTACCTGCCACACACATGCCTTCTGTAAATTTCTCTTCCTCTTTTTCAAAATGGCATTTTCATTCTATCTTATTCCCCCACTCCATCCCCCTGACCTTTAGGGCTGATTAAACAAGAACCTGGATCTGAGGAAGTCAAGTTGATAATCCAGTTCTTATTTCCTGTGCTTGGCGATTAAGCTTAATTTGTTAACCTTTACCTGGTGTGCAGCAACTTTTCAATTCCTTTTCTTGTTCTTCCTTTCTCTCCCAACCAAATAATGAGTTGCCCTTGCTAAACATTAGGCTGGTCATTTTTTTTCCACTGAGGCAAAAGCCAAAATTAAACCTACCCTTCATACTCCAGGCAAGAAACAATGAATGGAAAACTGAAATGCATTTCCAACATTGTCAGTGGTTAGGTCTTTGACTGAACAGATGTTGAAACTCTAGAAAAAGTACAGAGAAGAGCAACCAGGATGATTAGGGGACTAGAGACTAAAACATGTGAAGAACGGTTACAGGAATTAGGCATGGCTAGTCTAGTGAAGAGAAGGACCAAGGGAGACAGGATAGCAGTCTTCCAATATTTGAGGGGCTGCCACAGAGAGGAGGAAGGGGTCAAGCTGTTTTCCAAAGCACCTGTAGGCCCCAGACAAGGAATAATGGAGGGAAACTGAACAAAGAGAGATTCAATCTAGAAATAAGGAGAAACTTTCTGACAGTGAAAACAATCAACCAATGGAACAGAAGTTGCCCTCAGAAGTTGTGGGAGCTTCATCACTTGAGACTTTCAAGAAGAGATTGGACTGCCATTTGTCAGAAATGATGTAGGGTCTCCCGCTTGGGCAGGGGTTTGGACTAGATAACCTAAAAGGTCCCTTCCAACTCTGATTATC
Source organism: Laticauda laticaudata (assembly GCA_004320025.1). NCBI lineage: Eukaryota > Metazoa > Chordata > Lepidosauria > Squamata > Elapidae > Laticauda > Laticauda laticaudata. Next base: position 29,601 of record BHFT01049889.1, on the reverse strand, counting down.
TGTTATCTGTTATCTTAAGTTACAAGAGTTTGTTTAGTGACCGTTCGAAGTTACAATAGCACAGAAGAAAGGGACTTATGATTGATGTCTATGGAAATTTTCAGTCCTCCAGGTCATGGCTGAAGAAGCTTGTTGGATGAGAAGTGAAACATCTTCCAAAAAACCCCAGAAAATCCAATTGCCTCTTGACTTATGACCATTTTTCATACTTATGACCATTGCAGCATCCCCATGATCATATGATCAAAATTTGGATGCTTGGCAACTGACTCATACTTATGATGGTGGCAGTGCCGTGGAGTCATGTGATCCCCTTTTTGCGACCTTCTGACAAGCAAAGTCAACAGGGAAGACACTCAACAATCATGTTACTAACTTATCAACTGCAGTGATTCACTTTATAGCGACAACAAGAAAGGTGGTAAGCAGCAAAACTTATCAAATGTCTGACTTAGCAACAGAAAATTTGGGCCCAGTTGTGGTCAGAAGTCAAGGACTACCTGTACTTAAGAAAGAAGGAATTCACTGCCAACAAGTATGGAGTGTAAAACATGCAGAGCCTTATCCTAAAGAGAAGTGCAGGGACCAATCCCGCCAATCTTTTGGACCTCAGGGACCACCAAACTCATACTTTTAAATCCTGCAGACCAGAGCCCCCTGGAAAATTGCCCCCAAAAAATCTGCAGGAAAATTCCCCACCCCGTTTTCCTACCGATTGATCCTTCTTTATTTGGGATTGTAGGATACTGTCTCCAGTTCCATTCTCAGGGAGGGAGAGAGAAAGAGAGACTTTTCATGCAAGGAAAGCAGCAGAAGCAACATAAGTCTTTTTTTCTTTCCCCCAAACTCCACCAGAAACAAGTCTTTGTGAGACTTGTTGTACCGGTGCAGCCTCTTGGAGCAGGTTGCCTTGCAGGGTCCCAAAGACTCATTTCTGGCAGAGTTTGGGGGAGAGAAAGAAAGACTTTTGATGCTTTCCTTGCATGCAGCCAAAATCAGAAGAAGAAAGAAGCAGAAAGAAGCAGCCTGGTAGCCGGGCGAGGCAAGTAGGGCAAGTTCCTCCATCCGCCCTTTCCTCCTCCCCTTACTACTTCATGTTGTTCGCAATGCAAGCGACAGCAGCCTTGTGTTCCCATGGGCCATGTGGATGGCACAGCCTTGTGTTCCTGGAAAGCCTGGATCAATTGCTTTGGGGTTGCTTTGGGAGTGACATTTCTCTGTGGACCACCAACATTTCCTCACGGACCACCAGTGGTCCCCTGTCCACTGGTTGGCAACTACTGCCTTAGGGGTTCAAAGGAGATATTTCTGCATCTGACAGAGTCAAATCTTTCAGCCCCAACCCAAGAAGAATATTTATCATTTTTAATTATTTGCAGGTATCTCCGCCATGGTTCTGAATGATGTTATCCAATAATAGTGGGACAAAATTAATAGCAATAGCACCGAGATTTATATACCACTTCATAATCTTTATAGCTCTCTCTGAATGGTTTACAGAGTCAACATATTGCCTCCAGCAATCTGAGTCCTTATTTAACCCACCTTGGAAGGATGGAAGGCTGAATCAACCTTCAGCCAGTCAGGATCGAACTCCTGGCAGTGGGCAGAGTTAGCCTGCAATATTGCATTCTAACCACTCTGCCTCAGGGTTTTTCAAATTAAGTAGTCAATCAAAGACACAAAGCCCCCAAAGTCCCGGTTCAAACAATTTGCACCCCAGTTTTGAAGAGTTATTTATCTGCTTGTTTCCTTCATTATTCTTTTTTTACAAATAATTCAAAGTGGCAAATATACCTTCTCCCGCTATTTTTTCCTCACAACGACAACCCCGGATTGGCCCAAAGTCACCCAGCCAGCTTTAGTGTCTAAGGTGGGACTAGAACTCACGTTTTAGCCCGGTGCCTTAACTCCTAGGCCAAAATGGTTCTCTGCACAGAATATATATAAAAAGATCTCCTTCAGCTCCTGTGTCAGTTTGGTATATTTCACTTCATCTTGATTATAGGTTTTAGAAGATGCCTCTAACCATGACTTACCAGATTTGACTCTACATCACAGTTAATCAAGTGCCTGCCCTTAACAATCATTTACAGTGTGGTGTGTCATAAGTTCTGACAGGGGACACAAGATGTTTGGCCTCTTTATTAAGTGCTTGGGAGGTTTTATTATTCCATGTCTGTTCAGCATCAGACAGGTTTGAGAAAACATCTCACACAACTGCTTGGAATACAACCAGATCCTTCAGCCTTCAGCGAGGACAAGACTAATAAGTTGTCTCTCTTCTGATTGGGCCTTGATTTACAGACTAATCCAATCTTTCCAATTTCTTGCTGGTGAGAAGATAGCAAGATGGAAGGTAGTTTGGGTCTCCCCTTCTCTGTTGATAGCTGCTTTCTCTAAGAAAAGAAGAGATTTTTTTTTTAAATAGCATTTTCAAGAAATCCTTTAGCTCTGAACCAGGGATAGGTCACCTCTTGCCAAACAAACCTTCATGTCTTCAAGGAGAAATCCAACCTAGAACTAAGGAGGAATTTCCAGACAGCGAAAACAAATAATCTGTGGAACAGCTTGCCTGCAGAAGTTGTGGCTGCTCCATCACTGAAGATTTTCAAAAAAAATTGGGCAGCCATTTCTCCAGGTTGATATCACCTTCTTTGATAAAGTGATTTTTGGAAGAAATATCCATCTGGTTCAATTCCAAGCCAGGAGATAGACATTGGAAACATGGAGGCTGATTGGAAAGAGGGTTTAATGGTGAAGCAGAATCACCAATCACATGAGTGATTCTGGGCAGCTGACCACATAGAGTTGAGGGGGAGGGCAGTTATACCCTGTCTTGGGCTTTGCACCTGAACTTCATGTTCCTGTGCAAGAACATGTATTCTATTGGCTGCTATAGGGGACATAGCTAACTTTGTAAGTTGCCTGAGTCCCAGGTTTGGTTGAAGTTTGTTGGGTGAAACAATGAAGAGGTTTGTTGTGCAATTCCTATTGTAACTGAAGGCTAACCCAGACCTTGCTGCAAGCAGTAACAGATTGCCAAATATGCATTTCTAAAGCTGCCCCAGCTTAGTATATGCTTGGTGGGAGGGCAGGGACTTGAGGCTTCTGTCTCCCTTAAGATTTTTCTTTTTCTTTTAGGAGAAATATTTTATCCTGCCTTTTTAATATTTCTCAAAACATTTCATTCTTCTAGGAGAGGGATGGATGCTAACTTTCTACATGACTATATTAGTGGATCAAAGAAAGCTGTCGATACAATATACTTAGACTTCAATAAGGCATTTGATAAAAAATGTGCTACAAAACAAGAATGATTAGGAAGCTGGAGATATAAACATACAAAGAACAGTTCCAGGAATTGGGTAGGACTAGTTACAGTGGTGGTATGCTACCGGTTTGGATTGGTTCAGCCAGAGTGGATGATCCAAACTCTGTAAAGGACCTTGGAGTACTCATCTCTAATGATCTAAGTGTTAGCGCCCAGTATAACTACATAGCCAAAAAGGCATTAAGGGTTGTTAACCTAATCCTACGTAGCTTTTTCTCTGGTAATATCACACTACTAACTAGAGCATACAAAATATTTGTTAGACCAATACTTGAATACAGCTCATCAGTCTGGAACCCACATTATGTATCTGATATTCACACAGTTGAGAAAGTCCAGAAATATTTCACAAGAGTTCTCCACTCCTCTACTCATTGTAAAATACCTTATGCCACCAGACTTGNAGAGTGGTCAATGTCTAGAATACTCTACCTGACTCTGTGGTTTCTTCCCCAAACCCCAAAAACTTTAACCTTAGACTGTCTACTATTGACCTCACCCCTTTCCTAAGAGGTCTGTAGGGAGCATGCATAAGCGCACCAATGTGCCTACCATCCCTGTCCTATTGTTTCTTTCATTTTTCTCATATGTATCCATGTATTCATAACTATGTTTTTACTGATACCTATTACCTTGTAAGTGATTGACAAATCAAATAAATAAAATAAATAAATAATAATAATAAAAAACCTCCGAGGATCAACTGAGAGGAGGAGAAAAAGTCTCCAACAATCAGCCAAGAGGAGAAAGAAAAGAAAAGTGCAGGATTGACCCTTCCACCCACCCCTGTGCTTTTCTCTTCTTTATCCTCTCAGCTGATTGGTGCTACAGGCCTTATCTGGTATGTAGAAAGCTGCACGCACATGTTAGGTGTGTGTACACAAGTGTGATCACTGAACTGGTAGTGGAACAGGTAGGATCCCGTTGCTGACTCGTTAGTGAAAAGAAGGACTAGAGACAAAATAGCAACATTCCAATATTTGAGGGGCTCCTTCAAAGATGCAGGGGTCAACCTCTTTTTCAAAAGCCCCTGACAGTGAAAACAATTAATCAGATGAACATCTTTTCTTCAGAAGTATCAATGCTCCATCACTGAAGGTGCTCAGAAAAGATTGGGCAGCCTTCTGTCCAGGTTGATATGAGGACTTCTCCCTTGGGCAAAGGGTTGGGTTAGAAGATCTCCAAAGTTCCTTCCAGCCCCCATCCTGAAATCTTCTCTCTGGGAATGTTACATACCCAAAGCTTTGGACCTGTATTCCATGGCCATTGCTGCAAATCTGAACATCTGCAGATGTTTATCTGGAGATAAATATACACACACAGGTGCTCTTTACTCTCTGCATAATAAAGCTTACAGCTCAAGAGTAATTCAACCCAAAAGGATGAAGGACCCAACAGAATAAAATTAGAGCTTTAGATTTCCTTGTCTGCTGCCAGCAACCACCTGCTGTATTATTCCTTCTCTTAACCTTAGGCTAAACATTGAGCAACATGACTGATTTTCAAGACCTCCCCCTCTACCTTCATCCAAGCTGTTTATTCAATAGGCTTCATGGAATTTTGCCCATACTCAGACAGTTGAACTGCATTTCCAATTGCATTTGGAATTTTCCACATTTAGGATGAAAAATACAACAACACCCCTATGCTGTCTGATGGGGAATATTCACATTTATTCAGAGAAAAAAGAAAAGGATTATCTGTGTTGGACAAGAGGCAGAAAAGAAAACCACGGTGACCTCTTACAGTGGTTAACCAAATTAGGAGCTGGAAAATCAATCCTTTTCATTTGGAATAAATTGCTGCTCTGTTTTTTCTTCCATGGCATTAAACATTTTTCAAGAATGTTTGCTTCTGGGGATGAGGTTGTCCATTCACCTTTTTCCTGATGCAATGCAGAGATTGTCAATGGGTTAAAATCCCCACAATGTGGCCTCCACACTAAAAGTGCTTTAATGTTCTAACCTAGGCTTTCCAAGATCATGAAGCAGACTCCTCATCCCATTAAAATCCCTTTTATTTAGGTTAAAGGGAATTCCTCTCAAGCAAAGTCTCAGCAAACAGTCTTTCATGAGATTTCACAACTGCAAATATTCATCAGGCTTGGAGAGTTGCCAGGCCAATATCTTCCAAAAGCCAGGCTGTAGCAGCAATTACTTGGTAAGAAGTCAGGAACAGATCTTCACCTTAATGAATCGAACTAATTGTATCCTGCAAAACCTCACTCTCCTTTTGCTCCTCTTTATTCTCTATGGGAGGGGCCATTCACCGTCCACCTGTGGCTTTATTCCCAAGTTGACCCTTGTTCCTTAACTGTTCCCTTCTCCTGGCAGCTCTGCACATGCGCACACTGGGAACAGGCTCCAGCTGTTCTTCTGCTCCACTGATCTCTGCCTCTGAAGGCAGCTGATAACTGTCAGGCAACCCTGGCCCCATCTCTGCCTCCAATGCAGAGCACTCATCAGAGCCTTCCCCAGACTCCAGGACTGGCCCATGTTCCTCCCCAATTTTCTCACTGTTCGAGTCTGTCACCAGCTCTGCTGGCTACTAGCAGGCCACAACATTTAAAATAATAATAAATGATGATTAAACTGCAAGTAATATCATAAAACAGAAAAAAAAAAAAGAGTAGATGGTAACACTGATAACTCAAAGACTTTCCCAAAACATTCCACATCATTTTTATAAATAATTCAAGGCAACAAACATTTAAGACACTTTCTTCCTCCTTTATTCCTCACAACAATCCTGTGAGATGGGACTGAGAGAGAGTAACTGGCCCAAAGTCACCCAGCTGACTTATTGCCTCAGGCAGGACTAGAACTTTCCATGGCTTCATCTCCTGGTGATTGGCCCAAAGTCATCCAACCAACTTTCATGCCAAGGTAGGATTAGAATTCGCAGTGTCCTGTTGACTGGCCATACAAGACTAGAAATGAGAGTTTCCTGGTGATTGGTCAAAAGTCTCCCAGCTGATTTTCATGACTAACGTGGGACTAGAACTCATGATCTCCTGCATTAACCACTAGACCAAACTGGCTCTTTAATAATTTCCTGGGGGGCTGTCTGGATTTCAAAGGACAGCCAGTTCCATAACGTTGATACCACCAGAGATAAATGTATTTACTATACCTTATGAGCCTTGGTGGTGCAGCAGTCAGAGTGCAGTACTGCAGGCTAATTCTGCTGCCTGCCAGCTGCCTGCAATTTGACTGATTGAATCTCACCAGACTCAAGATCGACTTAGTCTTCCACCCTCCCAAGGTGGGTGAAATGAGAACCCAGATTGTTGGGGGCAATATACTGACTTTGTAAACCACTTAGAGAGGGCTGCAAAGCACTATAAAGTGGTATATAGCTTGAGAGATCCTGGGTGGAGTCTTCGGCGGCGACAGGAATCCACGATCATGCGTGGTTCCTGCTGCGCTTGCTGCTGGAGTGCCCCTGATCCAGCTGGATTTGGGGGCTATTGTTACCCCGTAGAGTAACTGAAGACAGGGGAGACTCAATAGGGGTCTGGGGGAATCGCAACACCCTCTCCTCAGCTGGCTTAACTCCCTTTTCCAAAGGTGGTGGAGTGATGGTCAGTAATGGCCGTCACAAAGAAGCTTTCATCCAGATAAGAATATGCAGGAGGAAGCTGAGAAAGTGAAAGTGTTTGGCTAACCAGGATGACAAGTAATACCTAAATGCTCTGGATTTTAAGCATTCTTAAAGATACATCGTTCCCTATGAAGATGGAAGTAGCGGCGAATGAAAGTAAAAAGGGAAAAGTTTGTTTTTTCTTCTCCTTCCTTACGATGATAGCAAATGAATGGAGAAATCGGAAAAAACCCATTTTGGCACCAGCAGGTAATTAAATTGAAAATTGAAGCTAAGGGGACAATAAAAGATTTCTGAGCATTGAAAGAAAAAAAAATCCTTTTTTATTGCAATAAGTGGGAGGGAGAGGAAAAGTACTAACATTAAGATTTTCTTGGAGGAGGCTGCTTGGAATTTAAAAGTTTAGAGCGAAATTGTAACAAAACTTCTAAAAGATATATTTCAACGGGAGCTTTAATACTGAACTATAATCCCAGAAAGAAAATATAAAAAAGAGAAAGTGCTAGATGAAACAGACTGTGTGTATTTGGATTGCTTGGTGACTTTGGGACTTTTTGGAAATTAATTATTTGAAAGACTAAAAATATTTGGGTTGTTTTTTTTTTAAAAACTTTTTACAATGGCACTACTTGTTGATGAACTGAAAACTGAATTTAAAAAGCTAAAGCCCCTGTCACATGCACCAACGGTGGAAAGAGAATGTAAAACGGAGAGAAACACTTGCCATCCGTTGGTTAACGCGATGCATCCGTTCTGTACTCACTGCCTCTGTTTTTCATCCTCTCTAACCATCCAGCATCCGTCTACTGACATTTCATCCACTCAAAAAGTTTTGAGCTGCTCAAACTTTTGAGCAGAAATGTATCCAACGCGTCCGTTCTGCATCCGCTAGCATACGGGGGACATCCGTTCTGTATCCGTTGTCATCTGTTACGCATTCCGCTATATCCGCTAGGCACTCGCTGCGCATCCGCACAACTCAAATCCACTCCAGCGGTAAACGGACACAGGGAGGAAGCGGAACGGACGCGGAATGGACGCGCAGCGTTAGTAGCACGGACGGAGAAAGGATGAAAGCGGATGCAGCTTGCAAACAAAGCATAAAAACGGAAAAAACGTTCACAGAGGGGATCTATCGCTTTCATCTGCTTCCATCCGCTAGGCTTCTGTTCCGCATGCTGCTTTCCATCCGCCTTGCGTCCTCCCCCCATCCGTTCCTTTCCGTGTTATCCGCTCTGGTTATGCAAATTTTTGCCCCTTTTGAGAGCGGATAACAACGGATGGAACATTTTTTCTCATCCGCTGTGTCCTTTTTACAATGTTTGCATCCGTCGCCAGTGTGACAGGGCCTTAAAAGAAGAGGACCAAGAAGGGAAGAGTTCTTCTGGATCTGTTTTCTACTTTTTTGAAATGGCGATTTATACCTACCAGAAACTACGAGAACAAGAAGATTTGCGATGAAAAAGAAACCATCTTTATTGAACAAGCATTTTTAGCTGGAAGAAAAGGAGAGAGAGAAGGGAAAAATAAGGTGAAAATCGATATAACGTTAGAAAGCAACAGAAAAGAGAAACACAGAAGAAGGTGGAGATCAAGAAGGTGGAGATTAAGAGAAAAAGGGGTAAGAAGACAGGATTGTAGAAGAAGGGAAGGGAAAAAGGGAAGAGAAGTTACAAAGTTTTAAAACAAGCTGTAAAGAAACAGATCTGTTCAGAGATCTATTTAAGATCTATTCAGAGACAGTGGGTAAAAATATGATTAAAAAAAAAGATTCTGCAAAGTACATAAGATTTTATGGTTGTATTTATATTTGAAATAATGTTAGAATATTGGTTTTAATAATTGAGCTTAATTTGTTATGGATTATTGTTTTAACTATATTATAAACTTATTATTCTCTTTTATTTTATAATACATTAAGTAATTTCAATGTACAGAAAGTATAAATTATATTAAGTGTTAAATCTAGGGGAAAGTTTCAAAGGTGTTATATTTTTCATCTGTGATCACAGGAGAATTTTTGTGTTAAGGAGAAAGACAAATATAAAATTGAAATAGAAGATGAAAGATATACTAGGAGACAAGGGGGTAAAGGCAGGATGGGAGAGAAGAAGGGACAAAAGGAAGAGAAGTTATAAAGGTTTAAAACAAGTTGTAAAGAAACAAGATCTATTTAGTGATATTGGGTAGAAATATAATTAAAAAAGAAAAGTACATAAGATGGTATTGTATTTATATTTGAAATAATGTTAGGAAATTGGATTTAATAATACAGTTTAATTTGCTATGGATTATTGTTTTAATCATATTATAAACTTATTATTCTTTTCTATTTTACAATATAGTAAGCAACTTCAGAATGTATTAAGTAGAATCAGAATAAAAAGTATATATTATTTCAAATGTTAAATTTTGGGGAAAGATTTAAAGGTATTATATTATAATCTGTGATTACAGGAGAAAAGAGACTGCAAAAGTACATAAGATAATATGTTTGTATTTATACCTGAAAATATGTTAGAATAATAGTTTAATTTGCTATGGATGTTGTTGTAAATTATATTAGAAACTTATTATTTCTTTATTTAGCTTTAAAATGTACTAAGCAGAATCAGAATGAAAAGTATATATTATTTTAAGTGTTAAATTTAGGGGAAAGATTCAAAGGCGTCATACTTCAATCGGTGATTACAGGAGAAATTTTGTGTTAATGAAGAAAAGATAATAGAAAATTGAAATAGCAGACAAAAGAAATATGTATAATGATTTAAATTGAGAAGAAATAAATAAAACAGAATTAAGAGAGTGAAAAGGGGAGAAGCTATACAGAAAATGTAGAACGGTAAACAAGATATGAAATTGCATAAAAAGTGAGTATGAATTTTGAATCTATGTCTGTATAAAAAGATGTAACCCGGGACTAAGCCGCTTTCCAAAAAGAAGTTTTATGTTTTGATGTCTTGTGTTTTGTTTGTGTATGTTTGTTTATTGAAAACTAATAAAAATTTGTAAAAAAAAAAGTGGTATATAACTCAAAGTACTATTGCTATGTTGGTCTCCATCCCTCTCACCTTCCAGATTTGATGCCTACTGGTAAATTTTCCAGCAGTCCCATACAGAGTGAACACAGTGAAGATGATCTAAGGTATACCTCAATATCAAAGCATGGTAAGACATTTAAAGGTCAAAACTTGGAAGCAAAAGTTGAAATTGAAGTCAACAAGTAAATAATATTAAAAATGTTCAGAACCTCACAAATCGAAGGTTTACCAGTGACATTTGGATGGCTTGTGGGTGGCTTCACAAATAATTGGAATTGCTGTATTTACCTTATCCTTCCTACATTTTCAAATGTCTCAGTTGATACTTAATGACTGCCCTTTCTCCATGGAATATATTATGCATTTAATTTATTTTAAAATGTTCTGGTACTTTTTAAAAATTATCTGCCCTGCCACACTGCTTCTCCTCTCAAAATTCCCAGATTACACCCATTCTGTCCAATGAGATACACTATCTGTTATAGAATACTTCTTTGCCCATCTTCAACACTGATTGTGCATAGACTTGGCACAAAGTGAGAGATTTCAGTTGATCTTTAGGAAGTGATCAAGAAATAATGCATGCCCTCTGGGAATATTAGAAATGATGCTTAAATTCTGGGTCAGCTAGTTCGCTATGAAAAAATATATGTAATCCAGACTCAGTGCAACACAAATTATGAAGTTGGTTTCTACCAAAGTGGCGATGTCTCCTTCCCCTGCTAGCATGTTATATTTTATATTTTATGCTTTCAGGGAGGTGCCAAAGTTTTAATTTATGATTTATTGCATGGTGCCCCTGATCCATCAGTTCAGCTGTGGTATGGATTGTAGGCAGGGCTGGTACTCAGCAGGTTCTGACCAGTTCTGAAGAACCAGTAGCAGAAATTTTGAGTAGTTCAGAGAACCGGCAAATACCACCTCTGACTGGACCCACCCCCATCTATTCTTTGCCTCCCGAGTCCCAGCTGATTGGCTGGTGTTCTTTGGTTGCCCTGCACAGGAGAATGGAGCTAGAAAGCAGGTTAGTGGAGTGGGGAGGGAATGGACATTTTACATATCCTTCTCCTGCCATGCCCACCAAGCCATGCCATGTCCACCAAGTCAAACCCACAAAACTGGTAATAAAAAAATTTGAATCCCACCACTGACTGTAGGTATATATATATCTAAAGCAGGAGTGTTCAACCTTGGCAACTTCAAGATGTGTGGACTTCAACTCCCAGAATTCCTCAATTTGCATAGGTCCCCATCTCCCAGAATTCCCCAACTCTAAGAATTCTGGGAGTTGAGGTCTACAACTCTCAAAGTTATTCAGACACCCTGATCTAAATTGAACGATGATCCAGTCTGGGCCCCTAATTCATGCTCAGTACATGTTACCCATACCAACAATCAAATAGAACCAGTGGAGGTTAAGCATATTCCAAATATTCTCCATTAAACATTGCCATCTTGTAGGATCTGAGAGGTATGACTTCTTGGTTATGATCTCTACCCTATGGAACAGCAACTTCCCATCCCAGACAAATATAGTGCCATTTCTCCTAGCTTTTTTGAAAGAGTTGAAAACCTGGTTTTGGTCCTGAATTGGATGGCCCACTCCTTTTCAGGTTATTCTGGGAGGTAGTCTGGTTTTTTTTAGTGGTCCTCTGTGCTCAACACCAGTTGCAAGTAAAACATTGGGATGTGTCTAGGAATGATATGGTAGTAGTGTTTTGATATCTAAGGGGCTGCCACAAAGAAGAGAGGGGTCAACCTATTTTCCAGAAGACAAGATGAGACAAGATGAGAATGTATGGAAACAAATCCAAGAAAGAATCTACAACTAAGTAAGAATAATTAACAGTGAGAACAATTCACCCATGGAATGGCTGGCCTTCAGAACTTGTGGGTGTTCCATCATTGGAGATTTTAAAGAAGAGATTGGGCAGTCATTTGTCTGAAATGGTATAGGGGCTCCTGCTAGAGCAAGGGGCTGGACTAAAAGACCTCCAGAACATTTACAAATCTGTTATTCTGATGTATTTCCTTTCTATGGGAAAAGTCCCGCCAAGCATGAAAACCCAATGGGTGAGTTTGGGCCAATCAGCAGGATCCTGAGAGTTCTAGTCCTCCCTTAGGCCTGAAAGTCGACTAGGTGACTTTGGGCAAATCATTTTCTCTCACCCCAACCACTTCACAGGGCTGGAGGAAGGAATGTTAGGTATGATTCTCACCTTGAGTTACCCATAATAATAAAAGTAGGATATAAATAACTAAATAATAAAATAGCAAGAATTGCTTTTCAAGGCTCATCCCCCATGAGCATTCTGGGATGTCACCACTCCTAGTTGCTCATAGAACTGAATAAAAAGGAATAATCATCATCATAAGAAAACATCTGTAATGGTGTTTCTGTTCTGAAGATTGGGAAAAAAAGCAGGTCATTTTTGCCAGAAGTCTCAATTACACTGAGAGTCTGTCAATTGCCAATATTAAGCTGCATTCCCATCTATCAGGCTGAGCATCTTTCTCTCCGAGAAACTGATACTTGTACAAGCCACTAAGAAGCAATGCTGAGTCACACCGCAAATCAAATTCAGCAGAAATCTCTCATTTTTGCTTATTATTCATCTTTCCCCTCCTTCTCCTGGGAAAAAAAAAAGCAAAACAAAGAAATTCCAGGTCTAGGGGAAGGGGAGAGAGAAAGAGGGGGAGAGACAGAAAGATATATATATATATATATATATGTGTGTGTGTGTGTGTGTGTGTGTGTGTGTATGTATATATGGAGAGAGAGAGGGGGGAAAGAAAGAGAGAGAGAGAAATGGAGAGGCGAGAGAGAGAGGTAGAGAGAGATGGAAAGAGAGAGGGGGGAGATGGAGAGAGAGAGGGAGACAGAGATGGAGAGAAAGACAGAGAGAGAGGTGGAGAGAGAGTGGGGAGATGGAGACAGAGATGGAGAGAGAGATGGAAGGAAAGAGAGAGAGAGAGAGAGATGGAGACAGAGAGGGAGACAGAGAGAAAGAGGGAGACAGAGATGGAAAGAGAGATGGAGAGAGCGGGAGATGGAGAGAGAGACGGAGAGAAAGAGATGGAGACACAGAGAGAGAGAGAGACGGAGAGAGAGATGGAGAGAAATATAGTCAGAGAGAGAGAGAGAAGTTTTCACACACATTATCCAGCATGAGGTCCATCTGAGATGCATTCAGGTGCCTTTAGAAAAGAAAGACAGAGAGAAAAAAAGAAGGTCTCACAGCAAGCCATCTTGTTTGTTTGCTCCTGAAAGTCACTTCTCCAGCTCCCCTTTTCAGACCCTAATTGTCCATTCTCACTACAGAGCCATCATTTCCTATTTCAGAACCATGGGGGACCTTCAACCCTTCATAAGATAAGTTTAAGGTAGGCATCAGGCCTTTGAAGGATGCTTCGATTCTTTCTGATGAGGCCATCAGAAGTGTGAAGGCAACTGAGTTCCCGTCAAGAGGAACATGTCTTGCTTCAACAAGCTGCTTGGACTGCCTTGTACTTTTGATCGGACTCTGCAAAATCACCAGAGGAGACTTGAATGTTACATCTGTAGAAGATTCTGACTGTTATACAGATTGCTTCAGGCTCAGATTGGAGTGGGCAAAGTGAATCAACATGGTTACAGGAACCAGGTATGTCCAGTCTATGAAAGAGAAGGGTTAAGGATGACATGATAGCAATGTCCCACTCTTTGAGGGGCTGCCACAAAGAAGAATGGAACAATGTACTCTCCAAAGCCGCTGAAGGCAGGACAAGAAACAACAGATGGAAACTGATCAAGGAGAGATCCAACCCAGAATTCAGGAGAAATTTCCTAACAGTGAGAACAATCAACCAGTGGAACAACTTGTCACCAGAAGTTGTGGGTGTTCCACCATTGAAGGTATTTAAAAAGATACTAGACAGTCATTTGTCCTGAATGATATAGGGTCTCCTGCTTGAGCAGGGGGTTGGACTAAAAGACCTCCAAGGTCCCTTCCAACTCTGTTATTCTGTTATTAGTATTAGAATTATTTAAAATTAGAATTATTGAAAAAGTGAATGTTTTTAGGAGATCTATGAAGACTGAGATGTTCAAAGGAATTATTATGGCTGCCGTTGTTGTTCTCAAAACCTCTGGTCCCAGTGACTGACCCAGATTGGATCTTGCAAGAAAGGAAATTGTTTAGAAGTAAGTCCACATGACTTTCTTGGTTTGGGGAACTTGACATGATGTATTAAATACATATGCCGCCCAACATCCAGATACTTAAAATGTTTATATCTTCATTAATGTTCAAGAATCCAATATGAACATATTTTCTTGACAGTTAGAACAATTAATCATTGGAATGGCTTGCCTCTAGAAGTTGTGAATGCTCCAACACTGGAAGTTTTGAAGAAGAGATTGGATAACAACTTGTCTGCAGTGGTGTAGGGTTTCCTGTCTAAGCAGAGGGTTGGACTAGAAGACCTCCAAGGTCTCTTCCAACTCTGTTTTTCTTTTCTATTCTAACATATGCATCCTTGATTTAGAGCAATTGGTTCAGACTCAGACAAACAATTATTTTGCCAACAGCAAAAAACAACACTAATAACACCACTAGCATGCTTTGTTAGGAGATCTATGAAGACTGAACTGTTCATAACAATTATTATGGCTGTTGTTGTTGTTACTGTGATTTCATTTTTGTGTATTGTTGAGGTTTTCATTTTTGTAAATTCTTTTTTATTTATTAAATTTCTATACTGCCCCTCACATTAATACAGCGACTCTGGGTGGCTAAAATACAAGCGGAAGAAAAAGTTAAAAATTAACAACCAAAATGATGGGCAGCCTGGAGGTAAGAATTTTTAATTTTCTTATCCTATTAGCTACCCTCAACATTGCAGGACCCTGTGGAAGCTCCAGAGCTCAAGAAGCAGAGCCAAATTTTATCAGGGACATACAAGGGACGTGGTGGCTCAGTGGATACTGAGCTTGTCGATCAGAAAGGTTCACAGCTCGGCAGTTCGAATCCCTAGCACTGTGTAATGGAGTGAGCTCCCATTCCTTGTCCCAGCTTCTGCCAACTTGCAGTTCAAAAGCATGTAAAAAATGCAAGTATAAAAATAGGGACCCCTTTGTTGGAAAGGTAACAGTGTTCTGTGTGTCTTCGGCATTTAGTCATGCTGGCCACATGACCACGGAGACATCTTTGGACAGCGCTGGCTCTTCGGCTTTGTAATGGAGATCAGCACCACCCCCTAGAGCCAGAAACGTCTAGCACGTATGTATGAGGGGAACCTTTATTTTTATCATGGACATTCTATTACATTACTGTGTTTTTAATGCCATTCCTATTTCTTGTGAACTGCTGAGAATCTGGTTGGATTGACAAAGCATAGATCAAATCAGTCAAAGAAATTGAATCAGGATATTGAAAAATCAAACTCTCTATTGCCCCTCGCCGTTCATCAGAAGTTCCCTTGAGCTGAGAAAGAGATTTATTCTACTTATAACAACAAAAGCTTTTTTTCCCTACTTCAAACTGAGGCACATTCAACATTTGGAAAGAACCTTGTAGATCTTCTCAAAACAAGTTGCAGATGGAGTCTTATTTATTCAGAGAAAAGTTGATAATGCTATTGTGAAGAGTACAGAAAAGAGCATTGTTGGAAGGAAAATGACTCCTGGTGTTTCATTGAGAACTACAGACAATCTTGAAAATAAATATGTTAATAGAGTGTGGAATTCTGTTTTGCTTTATGACATGACTCTGGTTTCTTCTTTCCATTTTTGTACACTATGGGAGATGTTTGAGGCATGCTGCTTGGGGACAGAGTAACAGAGTTGGAAGGGACCTTGGAGGTCTTCTAGTCCAGTTCCCTGATCAAGAAGGAAAACCCTGTACCTTTTCAGGCAAATTGGTTGTCCCATCTCTTTTTAAAGACCTCCAGTGATGGAGCATCCCACAAACTTTTGAAGGGGCATATGAGGGGTACCCATTGATGTAATCATAGCTTTCCTGGTGACATTTTTGAAGAGTTTTAATTGAAAGAAATAACAGCAATAGCACTTATACATAGTGCTTTATAGCCCTCACTAAGTGGTTTACAGAGTCAGCATATTGCCCCCAACAATCTAGGTCCTGATTTTACCTTCCTCGGAAGGAGGGAAGGCTGAGTCAACCTTGAGCCTAGTGAGATGTGAACTTCCAAATTTCAGGTAGCCAGCAGTCAGCAGAAGTCTGCAGCAGAGGTGGTAATTCAGCAGGTTCTGACCAGTTCTGGAGAACAGTAGTGGAAATTTTGAGTAGTTTCAGTAGTTTGAATTTTTGAGTAGTTTGAGGCGTGCATAAGCGCACCAACGTGCCTACCGTCCCTGTCCTATTGTTTCTTTTATTTTTCTTATATGTACCCATTTCATGTATTCATAACTATGTATATACTTACACTTATTATCTTGTAAGCGATTAACAAATCAAATCAAATAAATAAATATTTTGGAGAACCAGCAAATACTGTCTCTGACTGTTCCCACCCCCATCTATTCTCCACCTCCCATTGAGTCCCAGTTGATTGGCTGGGTCTCCTTTTGTTGCCCTGCACAGGAGAATGGAGCTGGAAAGCAGGTCAGTGTGGTGGGGAGGGAATGGGATTTTGTAGTATCTATCCCCCAGGAGTGGTGTGGAAATGGAGATTTTGCAATATCCTTCCCCTGCCACTCCCAAGCCACGCCCACAGAACCGGTAATAAAAAAAAAATTGAATCTCACCGCTGCTACAAGACCCCTTCCAACTCTGTTAATTTGTTACAAATCCATCTGACTTCATTTGCCTATTGAAACAGGTGGAGAAAAGCTATGTCTTTGCGTACATGAAAGCATCTAAAGCAGAGCTGTCAAATTCCCAGCCTGAGAACTGGATGCATTACGCGATGGTCACACCCACACCTGGTTTAGTGAAGGGGAAAAAAGTTCTGATACATTCCGTGACACTGTCGTGATGATGTAAATTTGACACCCCTGATCTAAAGCATCTCAGTTAATTTCAGAGGTGCCCACCCCATCCCCATATAATACATTATTGCATCTCCACTTACCAATTCAATCTGGAGAGCCACTTTAACCCAGAGACTGAGTTTAACTTTAAATTAGAATATTTGCTCAGCTCTTGGAGAAAATGTGCAAGCATCTTGTTTTGAATCCTGCAGGTGTTTTGGCTTAAAGCCAGCTTTTTACTTGCACTCAGTGCTCTTCCTTTATAATATGCAAAACCAATTTATTTTTCTTACCTATTTGACAGAGGGTTCGGTAACTTTGCCCATTGCAAAACTTGCAATTGCATTCTTGATTTGCTGGTAACTTAGATGTTCATCTGTCTATCTATATAAGCAAAACACCCCTCACACATCATCACAAAATCTCCAGAACTGTAAAGCCTACAAGTTGAAATGTGGCACGTATGTTCCTCTTGGCTTCTAGGTGCTCACTAAGAAAAGATTTCAAAATGACCATCAGAGCATTAGTATTTCCTATATTATTATTAACATTCTCTGATGCTAAGGAATTCTATTCTCCCTCCCCACCCGAAAAGAAATCTCTTTGAAATGCAAAACACAAGCAGAGGAGAGGAGTTTCAGTTTTAGTTTCACAGCACCAAGCAGCTTTAGTACAGAACAGTTGAGCNAGCAGAGGAGAGGAGTTTCAGTTTTAGTTTCACAGCACCAAGCAGCTTTAGTACAGAACAGTTGAGCTAAGCCATGTCCAGGCTCCTTGTTGTCTCCTTCTTGCTCACACAGCAAATATCGCTTCAGTTTCCAAACAGTCCTCAACTTTCTCACACACTGACAGGATGCTAGCCAGATGTTTACCGATGGATGCTGGTAGACAGAAGCACAATTTTTTCCCCTTATTTTCTTCCCCAAAAACTAAGCCCAGCCACATAGTTTCATAGCGAAGCATGTGTATTGAGCTAGTTTGTATATAGATTTGCAGGTCATCCCAACACAGTCCTCACAGAAAGAAATAATTTGAGGGCTCAATTCTTCTCTATACAAAAGGAATTTTTTTAGTGACAAATTAATAGGGTAGCCTTGCTCTTGCTACAGACAAAACTGGACTAAAAGCAGAATCACCTATCTCTGCTGCTCTTTATTTTGAATAGACATATTTTGTTCAGATCTGTTACTTGGCAACCTGTTTGTATGCTCCGATTCTATTTAGGGTAGTTAAAATACCATTCCTTCTGGCTGCATACAAAGAAGAGGTGAGAGAAGATTTCTTTGTGGGCCTATTGAGGTTCAAATGACATTATTACAGGTGTTTACCTCTCTGGAAAAATGGCACACAGTAGATACCTACAACTGCTTACAAGTGTTCTTTTCAATTGCATTGCATTAAATAAATCCAGAAAAGACATGTGCAAACACATTAATAAACAGTCTCACAGTAAATGCAATCTCAGTCTTGATAAACATATTAATGGAAAAGGGGAACAGAGGTTAAGGGCCTTGTGCTGTAAACAAAAGAGTTCCACAAATGTCAGCTATATAGCTCTAAGGTCTTCTTCTTTTCCCTTTCATTATTTCAAAGGGTGAAAAACTGCATGTCATTCCAACCAGCTATTTGGGGAAATCAGATACAGTCTTCTACTAGGGCTTAATGATGAATCTTTTAGCTTGAAAAATGCTTGAAAGTTCTGCAATTCCTTGTACAGTATAATTAATCATGATGTAGTGGAATGTAGGCTGGATTCCCAGAAGAGAGAGGCTGCATTCCAGAGGACCAAGAGACAGTAAAGTTTGGTTGGGAGGAAGAGATAAGATGGCTCCTCCCGAGCAATTCTCAGAGTCTGTCTTTAATGTTGCCAGTAATTTCTTGAATTTGGCAAGATACATGAAATGGATACATATAAGAAAAATAAAAAGAAACAATAGGACAGGGATGGTAGGCACATTGGTGCGCTTGTGCACGCCCCCTAAAGACCTCTTAGGAAAGGGATGAGGTCAATAGTAGACAGCCTAAGATTCAAGTTTTTGGGGTTTGGGGAAGAAACTACAGAGTCAGGTAGAGTATTCCAGACATTGACCATTCTGTTGCTGAAGTCGCATTTTCTGCAGTCAAGTTTGGTGCGCTTAACCTTGAGTTGGTATCTATTGTGCGCTCTTGTATTGTTATAGTTGAAGCTAAAGTATTCATTGACAGGTGGGACATTGAAATGTATGATATTGTATACTATACTTCAATCAGACCGAAGGCAGGGTAGTTCTAGATTTTCTAGGTCTAGAATTTCAAGTCTGGTGGCATAAGGCATTCTGCAACAAGAACTCTTCTTGTGAAATATTTCTGGACTTTCTCAACTGTATTAATGTCAGATACGAAATGCGGGTTCCAGACTGATGAGCTGTATTCAACTATTAGTCTAGCAAATGTTCTGTATGCTCTAGTTAGTAGTGTGATATTACCAGAGAAAAAGCTATGCAGGATTAGGTTAACAACTCTTAATGCCTTTTTGTCTATGTGGTTACAATGGGCTCTAGCACTTAGATCATTAGACATGAGCATGCTTTTCTCTTATCTTAATGATTTTAGGCTGATTTCCCTTTTTCATTCCACCCCCGGTTTTTCCACTCCTTCTTCTACAGGCAGAGGTGAAAAAATATATCAGAGCTGGATATGTGGCTTGGATGTATAAGGATTTTAACTTGCATTGGATCCAACTTCACAATGGGAAAAAGTACTCTTCTCTCAATTGGGACTGATCAGAAGTATCTTGATTGACTGGCATCCATTGATACTTCATACCATGCTATTGATGGGTTCCTGATTGATTGAAGATGAGGCAAAAGAACCATATCTTGTGATTAGTTGGTCTATTCTTGCTCTCTGAATGGTTCCTGGTGCTGTTTGATGGTCATATCAAGAATGGCTAGAATGTTTTGCAAATAGCTAAATCATAAGGAGTGTTACGTTTAAAATGAGTTCTTTTTAGCCGGTAATGTCCTCAGAATTGTTTGGGGTCAACTCTAAATCTTTGAGTTAGCCATACTGTTGTGTCAAAATATATTTGACAAAAAGTTCATACTGCTTCTTGTCATAACAGAGATCCAGTTTTAGACCAGCCATTCAAAAGCTTAGCTACTGTTTTCCTTTTCCCTTCATTTCCAAGTTCCAAGCTGGGAGAAGGACACTGGAAACATGGACACTGATTGGAAAGATAGTTTACTGATGGACAGGACCACATAGGTTTGAGGTCCTGGGCAGCTGACCACATGGAGTGGAGAGTGAGGGCTATTTGTACCCTCTCTTGGGCCTTGCCATTGAGCTTCCTGTTCCTGTGGCAAGGGCATGTATTTTATTGGTTGCTGTCAGATTCCCATGGGGCTCATGTATTTGTCTTGAAGTCAAGTTTGGTTGAAGTGTGCTGATGCAATGAAGGGGCTGACGGCTAATTCTAACTTTGTCCACACCTTGCTGCTGGGAGTAATGGATTAGCAAATCTGAATTTCTAAAAGCTGGTCTCAGCTTAGTATCTGTTTGTGGGCAGGGAGCTGGGGCTCTGAGTTTCTGTCTTTAGAAACATGTTTCTCCTTTAGAGAAATCTAATATTCTGCCTTTTTAAATATTTCTGAAAATACTTCATTCTTCTAAGAGGAGTGGGTGCCAATTTTCTACAATACCATTTCACAGTACTTTACAGTCCTCTCTAAGTGGTTTATAAAGTCAGCATAATGCCCTAAATAATCTGGGTCCCCCTCCCTCCCTCCCTCCCTCCCTCCCTCCCTTCCTTCCTTCCTCTATCCCTTCCTCCTTCTACCTTTCTTCCTCCCTGGCTCCCTACTCTCCTCCTCCTCTGAGAAAGAAGGGGGGCAATCCACCTTCACACAGTTGTAACTGGCACCAATGTAAAGCAATTGGATGCGGGCACACATATACTCAATGCCCTAGAACCATTTAGCAGAGTGACACCATTTTCAATACCCTATAAACCTCAAAGCAAACTGTAAACTTGGTGATTCCACTGCTTCCCCCAGGACTAATAAGGACAAAGTCTGATTGGTGAGAATTTGGACCAGTTTGAAAAAAAAATGATTACCCTAAAAGCAAGAGGGAGTATTAACCCCTTTTGGGGAAGGATTTCAGAACCAGCCTATGTTTAGATTCCAATTTGTATGTGGGGAAGAGAAAAGATTTAAGCAAAAATGAAGGAAAGGGGGAAATAATTGTTTTTTGTTTTTGTTTTTTTGTTAACAGAAATAATCACTGAGGTGTTGGCTACTTTGGGAAATGTATGAATTGTCACCTAGCAACCACATGCCCCACCCCTCCTTTTCATCTGTCTAGTGCCTCTGTCTAGAAACTTGATAAGCTGCTTCTAAGAGACACCCAGGCACTTAAAGGGGAACATTTGCTGGCTCGTTTGTTTTCTCATTTACTTTGAAAAATGTTGCTTTAAACTAAGAGGCAGCTTTTAAGCAAGCCCTGCTCAACAAAAGATGTTTTAATAACAACCTTGGTGAATAGAAGTTGAGTCTTTTCTCTCCCTCCTGGATTATAGATAAATAAGGAAAACGGTACAGGCAATTTACAATTTAAATGTTAAAGGCGATCTGAGTAATTTTCTTTCTATTGAAGGTCAGTTCCTAGTCGCCCCATGACCATGTCCATAGAGTTTCCTTGGTAGAAATATGGAAGTGGTTTGTACGCAATTTGCACTGGGAAGTCCTGGGAGGGAGAGAGGGAGGGAGGAAGGAATGGAGGAGGGAAGAAAGGAGGGAGGGAGGAGGGGGAAGGAGAAAACAACATTCCATCTTGTGTTCCCCTCATTGGAAATTTGACAGTAATGAACAAATGTATAGTCTAGGTTGACAGTAATAAAAGGAAGGGAGGGATGGAGGGAGGGGATGGAGAAAACAAAACAACCCATCTTGTCTTTACCTCATTGGAAATTTATGTCAATGTTGACAGTAATGAACAAATTTATGGTATATGTTGACAGTAATAAAAGGAAGAAATGGAGGAAGGAAGGAAGGAAGGAAGGAAGGATGGAAGGAAGGAAGGAAGGAAGGAAGGAAGGAAGGAAGGAAGGAAGGAAGGAAGGTTGGTTAAACTATTTTTCAAAGCATCAGAGGGCAGAAGAAGCAATGGATGGAAACCAACCAAGGAGAGAAGCAACCTAGAACTAAGGAAAAATGTCCTAACAATGAGAACAATCAACCAGTGGAACAGCTTGCCTTCAGAAATTGTTGATGTTCCATCACTGCAGGCTTTCAAAAAGAGACTGGACAATAATTTGCCTGGAATGATATAGGATCACCTGCTTGAATAGGGGTTTGGACTAGAAGATCTCTCAGGTCCCTTCCAACTCTACTATTCTATGTTCTCTATTCTAGGAAGGAAGGAAATAAGGAAGGAAGGAAGGGAGGGAGGGAGGGAGGGAGGGAGGGAGGGAGGGAGAGACACAGTCTGATGTAGGAGTTATGGTGGAAGTCTAGAAACCAGAAGATGATTAGTTGAAGTCCCTAGGAATAAGGCTATCGTAAAAGAACTTCAAACTTCTTGCCAATAATCTTTCAAGGACTAATGTTGATTTGAAGACAGGAATGGTCAACCTAACCAAGAATGGTCAACCTCAAATCCTATAGATTTCCTTTTAATCCTTGTTGAAAGCACTGAGTAATCCAAGTGAATTTTTTTTTTTCAAATATAACCATAATATGCTGAAGAACACACTATTTTCCTAAAATTTATAGTTCTACATTTCATAGAGATGTCCTCCTTTGTAGGCCAATTTCTGATTGAAATGTGCAAGTGTCCACTTCACTTCTGATGGATGTGTGTACGACTTTCAACCTTTCTTTTTGTATTTGCACATCTCTCCCCATAATTAATTGATATATTTTTGACACTAGATGGAACTTGCACAATGTACCTGTCTCAGGCTTTTCACCACTCCTCTAGCCCCATGCTGACATGTAATTGTATTTCATGACACATTTAGAAGTTAACAAACTGCATGGGAGGGTTAGAAGAGATAATATTCTACTGTGAAAAGCTGAAGATGGGCTTCTGATTTGCTGTATATTGATTAGCTATTTATATCATGGCAGAAAGATTGTTGTGTTTAATGAGCATTTAAAATATTTTTGTAAATAAATCAATACAAAGATGTTCCTAATTACCCGATGGTAGATAATAAAGTGAATTGATTTTAATATTGGTGCTTGTGAACCATCACTAGTCAACCACGGCTAATAACAGAGTTTTCAAATGTCTGGGAAAGGGATGTCTTTTTAATTATGTTTATTTATTTATGTATCTGTCATATTTATATAGAATTCTTTATTGGCCAAGTGTGATTGGATGCACAAGAAATTAGTCTTTGGTGCATATGCTCTCTGTGTACATAAAAGAAAAGATACATTCATCAAGAATCATAAGCTACAACACTTAATGATAGTTTTAGGGTACAAATAAGAAATCAAGTCATACTAGGAAACAATCATATATAACTGTCATCTCACATAGTGACCCCCAGGTGCATATATCATAAATTCAAAAACAAAAAAGTAAAATACATTTAAAATGTACACAATAAAATCTGATTTAAATTAAATAAAAACAATGTAATAAATGAAAAAGTTGGTGATCATACAAAGAGTGCATCAATTAATGTCAGGTCTAATCATTTAAATGGACAATCATTTAAATATGAGCCAGCAGTGTGCTTCAGCTGCCAAAAAAGCCAACACAGTTCGAGGCTGCATTAACAGAGGGATAGAATTAAGATCAGCTGAAGTGTTAATACCACTTCATAATGCCTTGATAAGGCCACACTTGGAATACTTTTATGATATAAAAGTACAATAGCTTTTTTTTTGTATCATGATGAACAGAATTAGATATAATAGTCATGTGCAAGGAAAATCAGAAGATCAAGATAGTCCAAATAGGTATAAAGATTTATGGCAAGATTAAGCTCTCTTAAGAATCTGAACAACTGACAGTCAAGGGAAATTAGTGGGAGATAACAGTGGAAGGAATTCAAGGTGGGCTGGACTTAGATCTCTTGTGGGCTTGAAGAGACTCATGACGGATGATACATTTGATCTCTCCTTGGGCTCAGCCTGGTCATCTCCTGGAGCAGGGGTCAGCAACCCGCAGCTCTGGAGCCAAATATGGCTCTTTCATCCCTCTGCTGAGTCTCCCTGTTGCCAATCAATTGATAGGGCTATCAGTTAGAACAGGTAGAGGTTAAAAGGATGATGTGCTAAAAGGAGACTTTATGGTTGGGAACTGGATTTCCAGTCAACAGAGGAAAAAGGATACTGCACTAGGAGGAGACTCTATGGTGGGGGAACCAGACTTCCGGTAGGCAGAGGAAGAAGTATGACGGGTGAACTGGACTTCTGGACTGTTCCAGAATTGAATGGGGGGGCTCTGGTTAGGACCCTTGTGACTCTTTGAGTGTTTAAGGATGTTGACCCCTTTCCTTGAGTAATATTCTAAGTGTGATCTCACCAGTGCAGTGAGTCTTTACAAGCATGGCCTGCACAGCACTCACTATGGATGACTTACAGAATGTTGGTCTGTTCAGGCAAGCCATTTTTCCCTTCCTGGGGTTTGCGCTCAACTCAATTGTCTTCTCACATTTTAAATTGTCCGTGTTGATGCTCATTCAAGCGATGACCCCCTGCTTGCTTTGACAGTGAGGCATTTTTGCAAGGTTGCCTGTCTCGTTGCAACCCACCCCCTGCAGAAACTGTCTTCCTTACCTCCCAAGAAACCCATAAGGAAAACACCTTTGTCAGCCACTAATTGACAGCTCAGTCTTCCTCCTTAACACTAATGGGCATCCCTGCTAGACTTCCTGTTCTCTGCCACACACTTTAGTGAAAGGCATCAATGGGTCAGATGCAGCACCTATATTATACTGCTGACTGTATGCCACTAACATAAAACTGATGCTCTTTGGATTGGCAGATCAGTATGTTCTGTGCAATAGGAGTACGTATTCCATATTGATGTTCTGGTTTCATTCTGTTAACATTTAGCTACGGGTGAAGCTAAATATGCATTCACTATCCTGGCATTGTTTGGCTCAACTCTCATTTCTTCCTTCTCCTTTCTCCTTAACTATTGTTTTGATCATAGCTGGTTAATTGTGTTTGGTCTGATTGTGTAATGGTATGTGCAAATTATCTTGGGAGATGCAGCCAAGGAGACAGTTGGATAAGAGACAGCTTAGCTTGCAGCAGGAATGTGGGTGAGACAAGTGGCTGAGAAAATACCCTCTCAAGTTTCCTGGCATGTAAAAGAGATGTAGGGGGGGAGAGATACCATAGGAGACGACCAGGCTGAACCTGAAGGAGGGGTTCAAACCAGGGGTGGGATTTGCCCAGTTTGGACTGGTTTAGGTGAACCTCTTGTTCTGATGATCAGCTGGCTCCAATGAGCATGTGGGCCCTCCCACCTGCCCGTTGTTTCCTGTGCTTTATGTCTTTTTGTTATAGCACAGCTGATTCGTGCATTAGAGTGGTTTGCCATAATCTCAGCTGTTTTCTTCAGCTGCAGTTGAAGGTAAGTATTAGCTTTTTAAAATGTGGAGAGTGCAAGCTCACTGAACCAGTTGTTATACCAGTTGAATTGCACCCCTGGGTCAAATGCATCATTGGTCATGAGTTTCTTCACACCCACAAGAGATCTAAGCCCAGCCCACCTTGAATTCCTGTGATGCTTATCTACCGCCAATTTGCTTGGGCTGTTAATAGCTCAGATTTTTGTAGAGAGCTTAAGCTTGCAATAAATATTTGTACCCATTTGAACTGTCTGGACATCCTGATTTCCTAGGTGCTTGACAGATTGACTGTCAGACTTGTAAGAAGATGCTGTTTGTGTAACCTGACACATAAAGTAGAATTAGCTGACCTGGCTGTGTTTTCTCTCTGGTATACCTCACCAGGCTGACAGAACCCAAGCTAAATCTAATTAGTTCCTGGAGCTGAACAGCATAGAGAACCATGATTTTCAGATGTTGGTAGAAGCAGGGAGGAACTACCAGATGGGATGGAGAGGAAAAGCATTAACAAGAGTGAGGGAGGGCTGAATGAAAGAGGGAAGGGGCAGTAAAGTGGGATCAATCAAGGTAATGCCCTTTCTTCTCTTTCATTATTTATTTTCAAGCTCAAGTTACAAAACAACAGAGTTGGAAGGGACCTTGGAAGTCTTCTAATCGAACTCCATGTTCAAGTAAAGATGCCCTATATCAGAGGTCTCCAAACTTGGCAACTTAAAGACTTGTGGACCTCAACTCCCAGAATAGGTGGCTGGATAATTCTGGGAGTTGAAGTCCACAAGTCTTAAAAGTTGCCAAGTTTGGGGACCCCTGCCCTATACCATTTCAGCTCTCCAATCTCTTCTTGAAAATCTCCAGTGATGGAGCAGCCATAACTTCTGGAGGCAAGCCATTCCACTGATTGATTGTTCTAACTCAAGAAATTGAAGTTAGAAAGGTGAATGCTTTTCATATCTTCCTTCCTATGTTCATGCATTCATGGGGTGTGTCTACTTTTAACTACAGATCCATATCCAATATCTATTGTCCAAATGGTTTCCTTCTCCCCAAAATCTGGGTAAGTAGATCATGGGTAAAATGAAGCTACCTAGACCATCATTCTCATTCTCATTCTCATTCTCATTCTCATTCTCTCTCTCTCTCTCTCTCTCTCTCTCTCTCTCTCTCTTTCCCTCCCTCTCTCCCTCCCTCCCTCTCTCCCTCCCCCCCTCTCTCCAAAGCTGGGGGGGAATTCTCACCCCAAATACTACCAGGACTACATATTGGATTATCCAAATAAAATTATTCCACATTTTGTGAATGAAGTCAACCTAAGAAAAGGAACGAACAGCACAAATAGGAAATGGAACTATGGAGGAAAGTCAATACTGTACAGCTAATGGAATTTGGAGTTTGCCTAAAGAACAGCCTCCTCAATTTTTTCACAAAAAGAAGCCATGTAAAACTGGAAAGACACTCTAGGACTAGGCAATTTGTGGCACTTGTCCATAGATATATGACTTTCAGAATTATGGAGGAGTGTGCTTAGATTTCCCACTGTGCAGTTTTACTGCCAATTGTGGAAAACATATGGCTGTGTCCAGCTGCCAGTACCATTTTTTTTTCAGGATCCCAAAGAAATAACTTGATATGTATCCTTCTTCTTGTCATTAAAAGCTTCCATCTTTATCTCAGTAAGGAACCTGTAATTTTCTCCATTGCTTGAAAGGGTAGATTTGCTAGATCCCATGCTTATATAAACATGTGGGAGACATGATGTTTGGCCAGCGAGAAGTTGCAAGTTCAACATTTGGTGGCTTTCAAAAGACTGTTAAAATCTTCCTCTTCATCACTAGTTGGAAAGGAGTGGTTTGTTTTCAGTCACTAAGTCATTCTGACTCTTTGCAACCCCATGGACTTCTGTCTTCTGGAGCTTTCCAAATTCATGTTCATTGTGTTGATGACCCTATCTAACCACCTCATCCTCTGCTGTCCCCTTCTCCTTCCATCTTTCCCAACATCGGGGTCTTTTCCAATAAGTCCTCTCTTTTGTGTCCTGTCTGCTGCCAACCCCTCCAGCAGCTGAATCAGAGGAGTAGGAGGCGTGGGAGCCAGGGTCAGCATCAATGCAACCTGAGAGCTTTAAGGGGGAAGAGGGAATGGAGCTATCAAAGAGTTTCTGTCTCCGTCTCGGACCCGGCAGGTAGTTGGCAGTCTACCTCTCAGTTGTCGGGGGTCTAGACCTCCACCGAGATGAGGAAGAAGAGGAAAAGCTGAGTCCAGTGCCTGATGTGGGGATGTGCAGAAGCAGAGGAGAGGAGAGCAGTGGAAATCTATGGGCTGCTCCTTGGGATGGAAGAGCTACCACTGCTAGTGAAGCCCCACCCTAGCTCTGGGGATAAAAGGCAGGGGCCTATGATGACCCAAGATGGGATACAAAAGCAACAAATTCACAAAAATAGGTGAAGTCCCTTTAATTCCTTCAACTTGGCCTCCAAGGTCCAATTATCATTGACTGGAGAAAAAACTCCTTGAGAAACAGTTGCAAAAGGGAAGGAATTCCGTTCAAACTCAAAATACATATAAATTATAAATAAAAAACAACAACACAAACCATATTGAAGCAATTAATGAGACAAGGCAGGATAAGGGCTTGAAGATGTCCACAGATATTGAAATACACACACACAGAGAAGGACGCCAGAACTGAGATAAGAACTGACAGACTAGAATTATTTCACACTTTGCTTCCAGTACTAGGCCATGCGCAGTTTGTCCTTTTAAACAGTCCTCCCAGCTGCAGCCCATGTAGGGGATCAGGGCCCATGTAGGGGATCATGCCATAGACATTTCTCCCTTATCCTCTCCTCTCTGCATACCCTAGGATGAAGAGGGGATGGGCCTGGGTCTTCCTCTGACTGCCCAGCTGCCCTGTACCCTTCCCCAGTTTTCTCCACAACCTCCAGAACCACACTCCCACTCCCTGTCAGCTGTTCTTCCTCTCCCTCAGAGTCAGACTTCAACAGGGGTATGACAGGGGTGGAGATGAATAGATGTGGCAGACAACTATTCATCTCCCTGCTGGATGGACTTGTTAGCCTGTGGTGAGACAGAAACTTTTTGTCGGGGCTGCTGATGCTCCTAATAAAGGAATCATTGATTTAACTTCAGAGGGGCTATGGTGTTTGGGAAGCTAGGTCAGAACACTCTCTTCTCATTAGGTGGCCAAAGAATTTGAGCTTCAGCTTTAGCATCTGTCCTTCCAAGAAACAATCAGGATTGATTTCTTTTTTTAGAATTGACCTATTTGATCTTCTTGCTCAATCCAAGGGATTCACAAGAATCTTCTCCAATACCAAAGGAGTGATAAAGAAATGGTATGAATGGATGAATGAATTGCATCAGTTTACAGAGATATCCAATATTTTGGGGGGCATATCCTATTTTGAGGGAAAACTCAAATACTGGTAGTCCTCAACTTTTGACCCCAATTGAGCCTGGCATTTCTGTTGCTAAGCAGAAGGACAGTTATTAAGTGAATTTTACTCCATTCTATGACCTTTCTTGCTTCGGTTGTTAAATAGATCACTGCTATTGATCAGTTAGTGACACGGTTCCTAAGTGAATCTGGCTTCCATGTTGATTTTGGTCATCAGAAGATTGCCAAAGGGGATCACATGATCCTGGGAATGCTGCAACTGTCATAACTGTGAGTCAGTTGCCAAGCCTCAGAATTTTGATCGTGGGGATGCTGCAACAGTCATTAGTGTGAACAACTGTTAAAATACTGAAGTTTGCAGATGATACAACAGTGATTAGTCTTATTCGAGACAATGACGAATCCGCATACAGATGGGAGGTTGTACACCTTGCTTCATGGTGTAACTGGAATAATCTGGAACTGAACACACTCAAAACTATAGAAATGATGGCAAACTTTAGAAGAAACCCTCCACACTACCACAGATTTCACAGATAATCAGAGTTGGAAGGGACTTTGTAAGTCATCTAGTCCAACCCCCACCCAAGTGGGTGACCCTACACCATTTCTGACAAATGGCAGTCCAATCTCTTCTTGAAAGTCTCAAGTGATGGT
>BHFT01049888.1:0-31011 GCA_004320025.1 Laticauda laticaudata | reverse complement strand
AAGAGAGATACAATTCCGTGTACTTTTTTCCTCCTCTTTCTGTTTTCAGCTGCAGCGATGTGAATTAAGGTGGATGGCCAGAGGATTGCAGAGGGATACAAGCAGACGTTTAATGTTTGATGATAACGGACCTCTCAGAACCATTTGTTTCCCATATATGTTCGCTCAGTATTTACATTGTGCGCAGCAGAAAGTCTCATCGTTCACAAAGTTTTGTGCATCCTCAAAAATTGTCTTTGGTGCAGATGAAATCTCAGTGGGGACAGATGCTCAGTGAATGAAAACCTATGCAGTGAGTACACAACGGATGCATAGCGTTTTCCGTTTTCCAACGGATGGCAAGCTTTTTTTAATGTTTTACATCCTCTTTGCATCCGTAAGTGCAATGGGACCAGGCCTTCAGTGCAAGGACTCTAACCTTGAGCCCCTCTTGATTCTACCTTCCATTTGAGCTAAAGATTCCACCATACCTAGGTACCTCAAAGTACCTTTTGTGTTCAAGTTCAAAGAGCTGCATAGCTTTAGATCCTTAGTTCATGTTGGACATTGCCCCCGTGACAGTGATTGGAAGACCTCCTCAAGAGCTACTGCCACACTAAGATTATTCTGGGGCACCAAGGCCACAAACCTGACTCAGCACTTGATCAATTTGGCTGTCAGAAGAAAGCAGCATTCTCTTTACATCTGACAAAGTCCTTCAGGAAGCAAAAGAGGACTAAGAATACCTAATTTTCCCATGTCATTCTGGGAAATGAAGGTGTTTGGGAAAGGATCATTGTAACTGGTGTTTACAGAGTAAAATAACCTGACATTATGAAATTTAAAGACACCATTGATTTTTTTAACGGCTTGAATCAAACTGATCAGTTTGGATATATCAAGCTAGAAGATTTATTATGTGATTTGTAAAAAGATCAAGAATTCAGAAAAAGTCAAGGTTTCTAGTTTAAGCCAACAGTGGATATAATTAGACATACTTGCTTTTCATCTTACCTCGGCTATACCTGAGTAAATATCTTATCTTATATTTCTGGCTCCTTTAAACTCAATATTGTAAAATAAAATGGATGAAGCCAGTAATTACATTTTCAAAAATGTATGTAGGAGCTATACACCATATGGATTTCTATATTTCTTCACTCTGAGTAATAAAATGGAATTCATGGTTCAAAATTCCTCCGGAACTGTATCAGAATGAAAGAAAGAAATATGTTTGGATAGCTTCATACTAGTTTCCCAATTTACCCATCTTAATTACAATAAAAGAGAAAACAGGAGGCTGTTACAGGTATATGTTCCTAAAACTACAAACAATAATCTAACTAAAGAATATCAAAAGCATTTACAGGAACAACAGCTGGTGATTTTATTATCTTTCTCTCTCTCTCTCCACTCCTGACAGTTGATCTATATCCAGAAGGATTTTGTAAACTAAGGAAGCAATACCCTAGATATTTGGTGGGTCTTATTTAGCTCACATGATTTATAATACTGAAATTGATGTCAGAAATTATTTCCAAAATATACATTAAATCAACATGAATCTTGCTTGTTTTCTCATGTTATTAGCTCAAAAGTGTTCATTTCTTTTTGAGATTTAAAAAAAATTAAAAAATCATTTATTATCATCATCTCTATCACAAAGAGCTTCTGTATGAAACTTCCTCTAACATATGCAATTGCATTGCTTAGCATTCTATTTTTAACAGTATAAGTTTCCCTAACATTCCCTACCACAATATAATTTTGCTTCCTTCTCCTCATCCTGCTCCTTTTTGAACATGGCTTTCATACAGAGAGATGGGCAGTTTTAAAATTTGACAAATAAATAAATAAATGTTCTCTTTTAGACATATCTCTCACAAATGAATGGTTCCTTTGTGTGTATGATTGATGAATGAAAGATGGGGACTGGTAGATTCCAGTCAGAAATGCTCTTGCCATTCTAACAGAATCAGCACCTCTTGGCAATCTGCTCCCATCAAAACCTGTCACAGATTTTTTAAAATATATTTCTATCTTCTAATTCTGCAGGCTTTGTTTTTTGTTTTTGTTTTTGCAATGCTTGTTTTCTCTTAAAAAGCCAGAAAATTGGTATAAAATCCATGTTTTAATGATAAATGCTTATAAAAGCATGTCATATATATTTTTGAAAGACAATTTGTAGTAAAATAATCCAGAGAACAATAAGATGGGGGGGGGGAAGAGGAAGGAAACAATTGTTTTATGATTTGGATTATATATTGTTTTAATTTTATTCTTAATGTTATTATGCTATCACCATTGAGAGAGAGATTGTGGCAGGCCAAAATCAAACAAACAAACAAGACAGTTTACATATATACATATATAAATATTTATTTATTTATTTATTTTATTTGTTAATCACTTACAAGATAATAGGTGGGTGGCTTGCAGCTGGGGTCTCCCTTTTTGAAGATGGGGATGACCGTGGCTTGTGACCATAATTTTGGCAAGGAGCTGGTCATGAAAGATTTTTCAAAGATTATGCTTAGAGGTTTGGCTATGGCAGTGGATAGCTTTTTAAAGAAGTAGGCACATATTCCGCCTGGTCCAATAGATAAAGATGGTTTTACATTGCGTAGTGCTTTTTCAACATTGTATTAGATATGTATTAGATCATTGTAGTTGTCTGTCGTTCAACTAGGAAATATTGGGCATAATCCATTGCTGTTTACAACTACTGAGCCAAAGAATGTGTTAAAGAGGTTGGCTTTAATAGTGTCATCATTGCAGTCTTTACCATTAGGTCCTTTCAGGGGTGAGATGGACCTTGAGTCTTTTAGTTTGTTGTTTACAAAATTGTAGAAAGCGCAGGTGGAATTGGTGCATAGAAGGTTTTCCTCTTGTTTAATGTGATAATTGGTGCATTCAGTGTTTATCAGGTGGCATAAATTTTTGTATTGGCTTTTGAAGTTGGCAACGTGACCAGATTTGATTTTCCACCAAAGTGAATATGTGCCCCAGTAAAACAAAAGAATGAATCTAGAGGCCCATAAATCTGGATTTTACATCTCAGGCAATACATATCAGTGAAACAGTCCTTCAGACAGTCTAGCTCCAAACCATTTACAACTTTAAAGGTTAATACCAACATCTTAAACAGGCTTAGAAATAAATAGGTGGCTTTAGTAATTGTTACAGAATAAGGTACTCTGATCAGAATACTTTCTGGCATTGCTTAGGACACCACAATCTCAGTTAGTTCTATGGTGCCATTCAGATCATTTGATTTCCTCATTTATAATAAAGTTTCAGTTCCTTCTCTGCCTTCCTCTGTTACAAAACCATCTCTAGATATCTATTTAGAATCTCCTACCATTTTCTTGGGATTACCGGTAGAATATAATCTTCAAATTAAGTGACAGATCAGCCAATATGTTGGTTTTAGAATGATTCCCAATTCATAATTTCATTTAAAGGCCTCAAGTTGATGTTAAAAACTAGGTGATAACTTGACAAAGCAACATAGAAAGTAATTAAATTAAAATTATTGTCATGTTTAAAATTGAATTTTTATTAGAAAACAGATATAGGAGGTCTATAAAGGCAGCCAGATCTAATTATTCAGCCACTTTGGAGGGCAGGTTGAAGACTGTCCAAGATATAATCCAAATTGTATCGCTTCCATATCCCAGTGGAAATATGATAACTCCATTTTTCAAATATGAATGATGGAGAGGATTTTTGCCTCCCACCCACCCATCACCACTATTTAATTACATATTTCCTACATCTCTAGATGGCCTCCAGTTACAGTTTATTGAGTATAGTCCTTAAATTGGTGACCCATCAGAGCCAGGGAAAAGGTCCAAAATGTAATCCTATTTCACATGAATGCAAACAATTTTTCAACTATTTTATATACATTGATCAATTTGCTCTTATTTTAAAAAGATAAATGGGTTATCTTTCCCATTTTTAATAGAAATGGTCTGGCCAACTTTTACTTCATCAGCCATTCAAATCAGTTTCAGGTCAAATTAAATAATTCATTACAGGTCAACTATTCAGATTAAGTCAGCTTTACTAAGTTAAACCTATAAACAACAACCTACAAAATAAAATGTACAAAAATAAGAAATATAAGGTGAAAATGTACAATTATGTTTGTATTATTTTGCTATCAACAATATGCAAATTCACAACTGTAGAAACTGTGAAAGCAAATTGCAATGGCGAGAGTTATATTGGGTTACTTATCCTCCAGTAAATATTTGACATAATATTTACATAAAATACTTTAGTCTAACCAAGAAATGGGGTTAAAAGTTAGAAATTAGAAGTTATTAGCAGTTTACATGCATCTAGAGGTGGTATTCAGCAGGTTCTCACCAGTTCTGGAGAATCGATAGGAGAAATTTTGGGTAGTTTGGAGAACCAGCAAATACAACCTTTGACTGGCCCCCATCCATTCTCTGCCTCTCAAGTCCCAGCTGATCGGCTGGGTCTTCTTTTGTTGCTCTGCACAGGAGAATGGAGCTAGGAAGCAGGTTAGTGTGGTGGGGAAGGAATGGATTTTGTAGTAATCTTCCCCCCCCCCCCCCNCCCCCCCCCCCCGAGTGAGGAGGGAATGGAAATTTTACAGTATCCTTCCCCTGCTATGTCCACCAAGCCACACCCACCAAGCCATGCCCACAGAACCAGTTGTAAAAAAAATTGAATCCCATCACTGCATACATCTCAGTAGAAGCTACAATATCATGGAGTAGGGGTTCATGTTTAAATGAACTAATACTCTTTACAAGAACAGAGCCTTTTCTCATATGGGATTTTATGAACTTCAATAAGTCTGAAATCAAGGTAACTGCTTTTGAAAGAGAAGGACTAGCTATAACTGGAACCTAATTAGTTCCTAGTTACCTGGAATATATGAATCAGTTCAGTTTATGCTTAGAAGCAGGTCCTTGGTTTTCACATTTCAAGAGAGTCCTTTAAAGGCTACAACATGTGCCAATGCCATAAAGCAGGTAGCAAACCATAGGTACCCAGGTTTCTTAAATCCAATCACCAAGGTACAAGTAGTCCTCAATTTACAACCACAACTGGGACCAGAATTTCCATTCACAACAAATTTTACAATTTTTGTTTGCCAAGATTGTTAAATAAATCACTAGATTGTCAAGTGAATCACACAGTTGTGAAGTTAATCCAGCTTCCCCCACTGACTTTGCTTGTCAGAAGTTGGCCAAGAAGATTGCAGAAGGTTGCAAATAGGTGGTTTTAACCATTGTAAATACATGCCATTGTTTCCAGCACCCTCATCTTCCTGATAGTCCTCCTCTAAACTGACCTCAAATTCAATTCCCCAATATCCTTTTCAGACCATGGTCTAAAGTTCAAATGAAACTCTGACTTGAAGTTCCTTTTAGTCTTAAAGAGGTGAGTGACCTACTCTGCCTTGTGTTAGGACATCTATCTCTTAAGAGCCTAACTCTTAAGCTACAATGGAAGTGAAAGCAGGTATTTTTCTGCTTTTTCTGATCTCCTTGGAAATTCTACAATCCCACATCTACTACGGGGAATAAGTCTACATATTTCACAGTATTGTTACATTGTCCAATCCAGACAGCTGAAGACTCTAATCAGGGCACAAAT
Source organism: Laticauda laticaudata (assembly GCA_004320025.1). Lineage (NCBI taxonomy): Eukaryota > Metazoa > Chordata > Lepidosauria > Squamata > Elapidae > Laticauda > Laticauda laticaudata. The sequence continues at coordinate 25,392 of BHFT01049888.1, read as the reverse complement.
ATTGAGTGCCAGATACTCAGAAAAAAACCCTGGATGTCCAATTCTTTAATAGAAATAGAATTAATTTCAAAACAATGTCTGTCTAAGAGAAGGCACAAATAAAGAAAAAAATCACAAAAGCAGGTAGACCTTGCCAGCCTAAAGACTCTGTATGTAGACCTTCTTACTAGGAAATAATCTTCCTTAAAGGTATCACGACATACATTTGATTCAACATGTAAATTTTTTAAAAGAATATAGAAGTAACCCATTTCATGGAGCTGACCTTTTAAGTGTGTTGTTAGAATATAATACATAACTTTCAGCCAATACCATTTCTAATATTTATCAAGGGCACTGTCGTCTAATACTATCTCCCTTATTGTTTACTTTTCTTGAGAAAGAAGAAGAAATTTTTTTACTCCTAATATGTTGTTTTACTACTTTGACCTTTTTGTATTTCATAGTTTGACTGAGAAACATATAAACTCCATTTCTCATTGACTCATTGAGCAGTAAACAGAGACAGGGATAAAAGAGACAACATAGCAGAAACGAAATTGTCGAAAGGTCAAAGTTGAAGGATGTCTCAGCATTGCTGTTCAAATATATGATCAGGGCAAAATCTGGCAATCTGTTCCAATAAAAACCACTGTTAACTTTAGCAAAGGAAAATATTAACCTGTTGTGAAACAATTTAAACCAGCAAAAGGATTGCTTATTTTGATTAGAATAGCACAGCATGTGACCCAAGAATATAAATGTAGCTTGGCAGCCTTCTGGCTCACAAAGGTCATAGGAAAGGACAGTAAACACACTCAGACAATTTTGAAGAATTTCTACAAAACACATTTATTTATATACAGATATATGAGACTAGGAGAGCCTGAGAGATGGTTGTATTGTTGTTTTTTTAGAACTGTGCTCCATGTTAGGGTGATACAAATCCAATGCTAGTTAAGAGAGGTTGGGGTAAATATACTGGGGGTAAAAGAGATAGAAGTAACCTTTGCTAATTTTAAGATGTCCATGAAAATCTATTTGTAACAAGCTGCTTCACCACACTGCAGAAGGCAAAGTTGTAAAACTAGTGGACAAAAATATTAAGACCTCACAGGGCTTGTTTGGGTACAATAATATGATGGGGTGAGATGATTGGATTCCTTGATTGGATGGTCAGAAATATCATTCTGATTATACACAGACTCCCAATGGTGACCTCAAATACAGCTTAAGATTGATTGCAGTGTAGAGAGTAAATTACTCTCTTTTAGAAATGGTTTAAGCCTTTGCATGCTTGTGGGATGGGTAAGGATAGCTGTGGGATGGGCAGGGATACCTTTGGGATGGGTAATAGCTGTGGGATGGGCAGGGATACCTTTGGGATAGGTAATAGCTGTGGGATAGATAAACCTCCAGTGCAAGCATAGTGGGACTGTATGGTCTACCCTCCCAGGTGCCACACCTATGGCCCTTTATTATCAAAAATAATGTAATAATTTTTAAAAATGTTGCAGAAGTGAACATGGCAAGTAGTTGGTGTTGTTTGGAGGCCATGGTGATCCAGATTCCTAAAACAAGAATGAAGGAGAAAGGACTACCAATGTTGGCCTCTCTCAAATGGTGTATTATGAAGGTCTTCACAAATGCCCAAAAATATATACCCCTTCTTCCTTTCTATTATAAAGATGAGATGATGTATGAAAGGAGGGAAAACTTGTGACTCCAGGTATTGCTGAATTGTAGCTCTCACCAATCTTTTGTAATTTTTGTAATTTTTAATTCATCAAGATCTGGAAGGCCACAGATATCTTACCAATGATCATTGCTGGATGTCAAGAGAGAGACTGGTAGAGCATAGGGGAGCAGTCAAACAGGGAATTAGTGTCTACATAGTCACAAGAGGGCAAAACCCAACCCTCTTTGAATGCCTTTGAACCTTTTCTGGTTTTATTTAGGTGCAAACCATTAGCTGGGGAAAGATTCCTGTGTATAGGCTTGAGTAATAAAGCAGTAAATTGAATCCTTCGCATGCGGACCTGGTTGCTTGTGCCTAATACTGCCGCATATGGTTTTAAGAAAATCCACTATTTTGAGGGCATATTTGCTTTCACAACAAAGAATGGCCACTCACTCTAAAATTCCATTCTTCAAAACATGCACTTAATGGGACAGATAAAGGAACAATTAGAGAAAGTGATATATGGAGGAGGGGATATATTTATACATTTATCGATTTTACAGTGTTAATAAATTGGACCAATCTTCAGTGACTGGGCAGTATGCAAAGTCACAAGAAATGAAGTTATTACTTCTGACCCAAAGGGAAAGGCCAGACCCAGGAAGTTAATAACTAGGATGGAGTTTCAGGATAGACACCAGCAGGAGCTTCCTGACTGTACAGGAATTCTCTGTGTATTTGTGTGTGTGTGTGTTTTACATGCACCTTTTACATCAAGTGGATGTGGTAGCTTCAGAAAGCTCATCCTTGATGACCAGAATTAACCAGGCAATTATTTTACTCTGGCCCTCTAGTAAACTAAATATGATGGCTCTGTGCTTAGAAAGATAACAAAACTAAAGCCAATTATGCCTCTAGAGAGTTTCAAAACTGACCCTGAAATGCAGTAAGAAAATGTCAGATTTTCAAAGACTCTTCTGCCAACTGTTTACCTTAAAGCAGAGCTGATAAAAAAAAAAAGAAGCATAAAAGAAATTTTACGTCTGCTAGTCAAAGAAGGAAAAGAATTGTCCATGGAGATTCTCAGTCATCCAAGTCATGGTTGTCCCAAAGTTACTTTTTCAGGAGGCAATGGGCCTTTCTTTGAAGAAGTTTTGCTTCTCAGCCAAGAAGCTCCTTCAGCTCTGACTAGATGGTGAGGAATGGAAGGATTTATATTCCTTGGAGACCACTGAGATATTTTCTGGAGGTCCACTCATGTCTCTCACTATATGGGGAGTGTTCATCCCAGGGTGCATAGCTAGATGTCTGTGGAGATTCTCAGTCATCCAAATCAGTTGGATGTTGCTTCCTGAAAAGCATCTTTTGGAGAACCATGACCTGGATGACTGAGAATCTCTGTGGATATTTGGCTGTGCACTTTGGGATGGGCACCCTTCAAGTGGTGATGGAGTGTGAAAGGATTTCTAGGGGGCATTACAGTCTGCAGGGACCATTTGCACTTTAGTTTGGGGGGCAGACCGCACCTGTCTTTTATGGTGGGAGGATGCAGGGCAGGGTACATTCTGCAGCCAAGAAGGCTCCATACCCATTTGCATTACTCAAGGCACAGATAAATCTCCAAATGGCCTCAACAACTCCCTAAAACGATGCAAAGGACCTGCAATCTGCAAGGAATATAAATCCTTCCATTCCTCACCATCCAGTCAGAGATGAAGAAGCTTCTTGGATGAGAAGCGAAACATCTTCAAAGAAAAAACAAGAAAGTCCAGTTGCCTCCTGAAAAAGGGAAAGGATTCCACTGAGTATGCAAGGGAAGGGCAGTCTGTGTGATTTAACCTTGGGGCTGCTTAAGAATTCTTCCTGCTATTGCCAGCACTATACAAATTGGTCCATCAACTAAATGCATTTCCTGAAAACACAACCTGTTTTTTTTTAATTATTATTTTCCTGTCTAGAAGATTCAGGGCTTTAAAAAGCAGTTGTTTTTAAGGTGAAGATGTATGCATGCTTTATTGCTTTTTGTTTTTTGTTTTTCATCCTGCTGAGTGTAAACACAGGTTGAGTCTGGGGGCAGAGTTGTTTGACTGTAATATTGCATCCCTGGCTGCAGAGAGAAAGAAAGAGAAGAGGGGAGAGAAATTGACTGCCAGAATGTATTGCTTAAACTTGCTAAGTAGACTGAGCAGTGGTCTTTGCTAGCTTCAAGCTGCCATCCAAAGAGAGGGAAAATTAAGGAAGGCAGTGATTTTTATTACTATTTGTTGAGTGAGATTTGTTGTTCCTGCATTGATATTTAGGCCTCGGCCATTAAAATATGATGATGTCATCACTCAGTGGTCATCCTTAAGAGTGTATATTGTCACATGCATTTCATAGTTCTTCCCTCCTCCTTTGTCCCTCCACTTGGATGTTCCTACCATGGACCAGGTATACTAATAGAAAGAACATTAGTAGACTACTATGCTTCATTTTGTGTTAATGCATTACGGAATTTAAAAAAATATTTTAAAAAATGAAATCCCCACTGAAATGGACTCTGGGTTGTGTACATTTAAAAAAAACAACGGATGAAATTTCATGCATACATAGACAGAAAAAAGGAGAGAAGAAGGAGATTTAACTCCCCACTCCTTTTTTTAAGGAAAAAAAACCCAAGATTACTTTTTAGGCAATGTTCTGAAACTTGTGAGCATAGACTGCTGACAGCTGGTCATTTGCATCCTTTTAGAGGATCACTGAAGCACTTGGAGATTTATCTGTGTCCTCAAGGTCTTACTGGTTCCTGTAGTCTGCAATTTTTCTTCTGGAAATCCATTCCTACTCCCACACCATTCAAAGGGTGTTCATCCCAAATTGTACAGAAAGACTAAAGACTTTTAACAATTTGCTCCTGAGGATACTGATAAATCTCCAAGTGCTTCAATGACCCTCTAAAAGATGCAAATGACCAGCTGCCTGCAAGGAATATAAATCATTTCATTCCCAACTATCCTGTCAGAGCTGAAGAAGCTTCTTAGATGAGAAGTGAAATGTCTTCAAAAGAAAAAGCAAGAAGTCCAGTTGCTTCCTGAAAAAGCACCTTTGGGACAACCATGACCTGGATGATTGAGAATCTATACAGACTCTAATGTTCAGTACAATTTTGAATTGCCCACACCAACCTCATGGAATAAAAAAAAGTATGAAAAAAGTTTGGAACTGAAATTTGAGCTGGAATTGGGACATGGCCTGGTTGGGATGTTCCAGCAGAACAAGGATATTTGGTCCAAAACTGAAAATCAGAGGTGGTATTCAGGTTCTAACCAGTTCTGGAGAACTGGTAGCGAATATTTTGAGTAGTTCAGAGAACTGGCAAATATCACCTCTGACTGGTCCCGCCCCATCTATTCTCTGCCTCCTGAGTTCCAACTGATTGGCTGGGCCTTTTTTTATTGCCCTGCCCAGGAGAACGGAGCTGGAGAGCTGGTTAGTGGGGTGGGGAGGAAATAGGATTTTGCAGTAACCTTCTTCTGCCACACTCACTAAGCCATGCCCACAGAACCAGTAGTACATTTTTTTCAATCCCACCACTGCTCAAAATGAACCACCTTTTCCACTCCATCCATAAGTCATCTTATGATCCATTTAGATTCTGATCTTTTGAATTACCTGGCTTAGAACTTTACCTCAAGATTGGGCAACTAGCCATAACTATGCTGCTTCTGTGTGGTATGAACTTCATAGAAAGCCTTCATGAAACCTGGAAGCTAACTGAATAGATCCACTGTCCAGCTTGCTCGCTGATCTTTTAAAATATGGCCTTCTTCCCAAGACTCATTTATATTTTGCTTTAAGAAGCTATCCACTTATCAATCTTTCTCTCAAGTCATAAAATCTGAGTAGCATTAATGGGCAAATGAAATTAAGATGCAAATCTTACATAGTTTTTTTTTTAATTAGCCCATGTAATTTAATGCTGCCCTTAGGCAAGTTTTGTTTTATGTGGCCAGCAATAACATTTAGGAAAAGACAAGCAAAATGTCCAGTCTGGACAATAGAAAGAAAATAAGCAATTCTGGAAACACCATCTATTCCTAGGTGATTACCAACCAGATTTACTACAAGCGATAAAAGTAGTTTTTCTCCTCCTCATTTTATTTTTACTTCAGAGTATAGCTGTGGGCTTCATGCAGTGAAGTTCCAGACTTACCCCTTCCTAATTTTAATTTAACTTGTGGTAAGGAATAACTAAAATGGTAAGACTTTCATACACTTTTCCTTACTTCTTAATCTCTTAGTTAAGGCTAGGTCCCACTGGCCGACGGATGCAAAATGTATGCATAAAGGACACAGCGGACGAGCAAAATTTCGGGGGTGGCTCCATCCGTTGTCATCCACTTCAAAAAGTGGTGAAAATTTGTATAAACAGAACAGAAAAGAACAGAAAAGAACGGACGTGGGTAGCATGTAGCGGGGATGTTAAAGGGATGTTCATAGGAAGCCTAGCGGATAACAGTGGATGACACTTCTGAAGGGGTTCCGGGGGAGAATTTTGAAGCGGATGCATAGCGGATGAAGTGGATGCATCACGTACACCTAAAGGAAAGAAAGGGGATGCCGCGCAGATGTATATCAGATGCAAATGCATCCTTTCTATTTCCGTGCTACGAACGATATATAGACATTCCATGTACCCTTTCTTTCCTCTCTCTTTCTGTTTTCAGCTGCAGCAGATGTGAGTTGCAAGGATGCCCAGAGGATGCAGAGAGGATACAGTGGATGTTTAATGGATGATAAATGGACATAGAACGTTTGTTGCTCATATGTCGCAGATTTACATCGTACACGGCGGAAAGTTCATCCGTTCACAAAGTTTTGTGCAGCTCAAAACTTCTTGCGCGGATGAAATCGCAGTGGACAGATCCTTGACGGATAGACCATATGAAACACATATGTAATAAGTACACAACGGATGCATAGTGTTTTCCAATGGATGGCAAGCTTTTTTTAACGTTTTACATTCTTTTTGCATCCGTAAGTGCAGTGGGACAGGGCCTTTAAGAGTAAATGGAAATCTGTCTAAGCTATTTATTGTTATCCTGGAGTATTTTTTATTGTTGGTCATATTCTGAGAACATTATGTGATTCTGATTTTTTTCAAAAAGTAATTGGACTGTTCAGCAATATCATTTTTATAACACCTGCCCTTCACAATAATTGACAAACACATGCATATAGTGGGATTTACTGCAATCTCTGGGCCCTCTTTCCTAAGGACATCCACCTAGCAGGATTAAGAAGAAAGGCCTTCTCCATGGTGGCTCCCTCCCTGTGGAACATCATTCCCATGGAGATATGATACCCCTCCACACTTTGGTACTCTTTCACAAGGCCCTGAAGATCCCAGGGTGAAGCCTATCAAGGAGCTCAACTGATTGTTGTCACCAGGGGAGTGAGGGAATTATTGCTTTTTTATTGCTTTTATGTTGAGTTTTTATTTTTGTAAGCCATCCTGAGTTACTGAGAGTGAGTTGGGCAGCCATATTAATTTTTCTTAAATAAATAAACATAACATTGCACTGAGTTTGAGCAAATGTGATGGCCTGTCTTCTAAAATGAACCAAAGCTAGGGCGTGCACTTGAAAGAAAACTGGCATGCCTGTAATTATGGAGTCTGTCTGGCAAGAACAAAGAATGTTCATTCACAGAGAATATGCACATGCAACACTGGTATCAATTCTAAATTGTTAGAGGACTGATAATAATGAAGAGTTAGACATTCTGCATACGTCAGAACGTAGAATGTAGACATAGGGATGGCCTGGAATAAATAGAATGTGTATTGGATAACTACTAGAGCATTCATTAGCAAAGGCTTGGGAATAGGGATGGCTAGAGACCAATAGGACAATTGTTAGATCATCACTAAAATGTTTCTTAGATTATTTGTTTTATATACCCCGCCTTATCCCACCTTCCACTTTAGTGAAAGTGTATAAAGCTTTCTTAATTCTGTTGTTTGGGGTTCCTTGGCATTTTCTAGCCAGGATCCCTTTTCTTGGAGTGCTTCAATAACAGGAAACAAAACCTGTGTTTTGTGTCTGGTGTTCTTCATCGGCTTTGAAACCAGGCTCAGACTCGAATTGGGTGTGCTAAGCAACCAATTCAGCACTCACTTAGATTCAACTACAACTCTTCCAATTGGGTTTGGTCTCCCTTCCTGCTCTCATTCGTAAGAAGAAATCTAGGAGAAGAGCCTTTTCTGCTGTGGCCTGCCCCCCCCCACCCCAGAATATATTACTGCATAAGGCAAGATTTCCCACCATCTTTTTTTACCAGACCTGCCAACCCCTGATAAAGGAAATCTGGAGACCCATGAAAAAAAATCTGGAGATTCTATAAAAATTAGTGAGATTCATGGTGACGTGAATAACTAACCAATCAGAGCGTGTTATATCCGGTGGTAGAAAATGCAAAATGGAGGCGCCCAGAGTAAAAAGAAATGTGCTGTATGTATATATCGCTGTATGGTAATATCGATATTGTGTGATCTGAGAAGTGGTGTCATATCGTCATGTCGTTTGTGTCAGAAATCAGATTTATGCGCGTATAAGCCGACCCCCAAATTTGGAAAAAAAAAAAAGCATGTTTTAAATTTGGCGTGAGAATGAGGAGCCTTGTCATGAGACCGTGAGACATGACAAAAAATCGTGAGACTCACGGCAGAACTGTGAGAGTTGGCAGGGGTGTTTTTTACCTTCTGGAAGGGCCTTAAAACTTGGCCCTGTCAAGTAGCTTGGGACCCCAATGCAGTCCTGCTATGCTGGAGGTGGTTGGTGGAATGATAGATCGAACTTCTGTACTGTTTGTACTCATGGTTTTTAGTCTTTATTTGTTGATTTTAATAGTTTTATATTTATGATTTTATCATATTGTAAGCCACAGAGTCACTTTGGATAGTGAGATGGGTGTCACATAACTTTAACACACAGCCAGAGCAGTTAAACCTAGGCTGACAACTGGCAAAACCAAGAGCCAAACCTATATTGTAATCTGAGAGGATTGCTGTTATTCAGGCCTGACAAGAGGGGGGGGTGTTCAGTTGGTACATTGTTTCAGGGCCCACAGAGCTCAAAGGGGGCCCATGAAGAGATATTTTTATTTTATTTTTTTTACAAAACCAAATGTTTAAAAAGAAAAACAGCAGGAGGTGTGTCAACTTGGACATGCCGTCCGTCCCCACCCCCCACCCCGTGACACTCCCTGACTCACAGGCTGTGAGCAATACACTACAAAGCTGTATCAAATCAACTCATCAAATGGCAAGGAAGAAAGGTGTGTCCTTCCTGCACAGCAGTGGCAGCAATGATCACCCCCACCTCCATCTTCTCCTCCTCCTCCTCTCTCTTTCTCCCCTTCTCCTCAGTTCTTGAAGAATGAACTTCCACTTCTCACCCTGTCAAAATCCTACATGCCAGAAGGAGGCATCACTTTTAGCTTAGTCCCATGGTGGCTAACCTTTTTTGGCTCCCATGCCAAGAATTGCACATGCACTTGCTTGGCACACTCATTTGCCAGAACCCAGAAGGCAGTGCATGCTAGCCCCCCATGCCCCCATGCATGGGCAAACAACTCCTTTGCATGCTGCATGCCTGTATCTACATGCACGATCCCCCCTCACGTGCCATGCATCTGTGCATGTGTGCGTGTTTCCCCCTTGCATGCAGCATTTCTGCACATGTGTGTGCACCCCCCTTGTGCGCAACATGTTCCTGTGCATGTGTGTGCATCTCCCATGCACCCCGCCCTCCGCCCCTGTGCATGCATGCCAGATACCCAACAATCAGCTGCACATGTACAGTTGGGCTCTTCTGGGTGACCTCTTGCATGCTGGGGAAAATGGCTCTGCATGCCACTTCCAGCACGCATAGCATAGGTTCACCAACACGGGCTTAGTTAAAAGATGTGTGTAACTGGTGAGAGGTGGCTTTAAAACAAAGGAGGATAAACAGGAGGAAGAGGAGGGGGCAAGTGAGGGAAGTGTCGCTTTTATTTCATTTGTATAGACTAAAGTAGTGGTTCCCAAAGTGGGCGGTACCGCCCCCTGGGCAGTGGTGGGATGCCTTGGGGGGGGGCACTAAGAAGCAAGGGAGGCATCAGGGGGGTGCTAAGAGGCAGCAGGGGGTATTTGAGGCACCAGCCTTGCAGGTTCACTCATTGACTGTCACACCACTCCGGAGCCGACACCTCCAATATGGAAGCAGTGGCACATTATGTGCCGCTGCAGCCGCATTCGATGTGCTGCACCCTGCCACCTCTTAGCGTACCCAAGGGGGATGGCAGAGGGGCACTAAGAGGCAGTAGGGGGCGTTTGAGGCGCCGGCCGGCCCTTCAGGTTCACCCATTGAGGCGCCGGCTCCGGAGTGATGCTCCAGTCAATGGGTGAACCTGCAGGGTTGGTGCGTCAAACACCCTCCTGCTGCCTCTTAGCGTCCCCAAGGGGGCCAAAAGAAGGGCACTAAGAGGCAGCAGGGGTGCAGCACATCAAACACAGCCGTGGCAGCATGTAACATGCCACCACTTCTGCATTGGAGGCGCTGGCTTCAGAGCAGTGCTAGTCAATGGGTGAACATTCAGGGCCGGCTGGTGGCTCAAACACCCACGTGCCACCTCTTAGCACCCCTCTGCTGGCCCCCTTGGGGACGCTAAGAGGTGGCAGGGGGGCATTCGAGGTGCTGGCCAGCCCTGCAGGTTCACCCATTGACTAGCACCACTCCGGACCTGGTGCCTCCAATGCGGCAGCACGTTGGGAAAAGCCGTTGCCACCGTTTTCGCAAAGTGCTGCCACTGTCGCATTCTGTCTGTCTGTCTGTCCATCCATCCAAAAGGTCTGTTTGCCTGCCTACCTGCCTGCCTGCCTATCTGTCTCTCTATCCATCCATCATCCATGTTCAAAGCGCCGGCCCTGCAGGCACATCGGGAAAGTAGAGCAAAGCTAGTCTGAGAGGGAGGGAAGGAGAGAGGGAGGTAGGGAGGGAGAGAGAGAGAAAGAAAGAGAGAGAGAGACCTGATGCATCAGATTGAATGAGGCCTAGTTTAGACTGAGGCCCTTTTCCACATCGACAACAATCTTGCCAAAGCACACTGGAAACCTCTTTGGCTTCTATAATTAAAGTTCTATGGATGAAGCATGGTAAGACTAATAGGGAACGTCACAGTTTTGTTGAGGCTTTAAAAGAATCCATTGACCAGAGTCTCCGACTCTAAAAATTACTTTTCCCGCAATGCCTCGGCCGTGCCCACCTCGTAGTCCAGGTCCCCCCGCGGCTGGGGGGGTGCGAGGCTCCGTCCCGCCCCCCCCCCCCCTCCGCCCCCACCACCTCCCCCGCCTCCTCCCCCCCACCCCCCGCCCGCTCAAATCGATACCTCTCCTGCCCCGCCTCAACCCGGCCACCACCCACCCATCCCACCTCCCACACCTCCCGCCCCACCCCACTTCCACAACTCTCACCCCCATCTCACTAGCTCTCTCCCCACAACCAAAATTGCACCACACCATCCGCGCATTATTTAAGTGAACTATATATCTGAAGAAGTAAATCGCCATAAATGTACTGATACAACTTCACATCAGGGAACAACACACATCACACACACACTCTTCTAAAACCTGCTGGAGCAGGTGATTGGATTAGAATAGGATATCTCATTATCTTTCTCCTCCCTCCCTCGCCTCCTTTTATTTCTTTTTCGTTTTTGTCCTTTCTTCTCCCGCCCTATCCTACCTATCCATCTGTCCCTTACTCTCTTTTCGTTCTCCCTTTTATCTTTTCACTTTCTTCTTTCTCTCCTAATCTTTCTCTTTTTTTCTCTCTTTCTCCCCTCTCTCAGGCCACCCCTTTAGATCAGGGCTATTCGCCAACTCCTTGCGACCTAAGGACTCACCACTACTCATAATTCCACTTAAATTCCGAGACCATAATATCAGATTTTGATTGACGGTTTTTAGCTTTCTTGGAGTTGGGTGGGTACGAGAGGAGAATCTGATCCCAACCTCTCCTCTTCTCCTCTCTCTCCCACTACTACACGGCACGGTGGGATTCATAAGCCCGCATCCTAAACGCTGTCAACTCAAAAACAACGAGTCCAAGTAGCTCTGGGCGAGGCCCAGTCATAAAAATAGACGACCTGCTAAACGTGTTAACCGCACTTAACGTGAGGACCACTTGGATTTGGTTTGCCAGTCACCCTGCCATGCCCCCAGTCACATGACCAGCCACAGTCCATCACCCCACCCGAATCACATGACCAGCAAGCCACACACTCACAATTTGTAGACTCGCCACCCTGCGGGTGCGGGGCACGAGGATTGAGTTGTCCGTCAGCACCAAGGGGGCGGTGAGACCAAAAGAAGTTTGGGACCCACTGGACTATGAATGAAACTATTCTCTCACTACAAGTTGGGAAAAAACACAAGTCTACCTTCGTGGGCCTGGCAGACCTCTCAACGCCACCTCTCTCCTACCTCATCCTCAACAACATCGCACACACACCAGCTCTCTCATCTTGCTTCACTGGCCCCTGGCACTCTCCCCCCCCTTTTTTTTTACGCTAGGCCTCCCCCCTTTTTTTTTTAGTGAGCCTCTCACAGGGTGGTAGGGAGGGGGAGGAGAGACCCTTGTGGTCATGTTAACTTAATGTGTATGTGGGGGCATATTAGTCTTGTTCCAGGACTTAATAAACCTCTCGGTGGCCCTGCTCTTATCAGAGAGAGAAAAAAATCAGAAGAGAGGGTGCTCTGTATCTCTCAAGCATCTAGCAGAAAAGACAAACTAGTAGAAACCTGTCAAATAAAATCATTAATCTTGATTTCTTACTCTTGATGTGGTAGACCATGGCAGTTCAAATGTCTTTCACTTTCTTAAATAAGTTTTGGCATAGTATAGCAAATACGATACCAGATTCCATATGAATATTTTATACCATAAGATATTTCTTCATGTTTGTACTGAGAAGGAAGGAAGAAACCACCAGCCAAAACTGGAAAACTCTTTGATGATGTAATGTTATCTACCCCTCCTCCTCCTGTCATTCATATTGGTATTATGCAAGAGGAATATTTGAGCTGAGTTTGGGAATTGTGTAAGAGAGCTATTAAGGGAGGAATTAAGGAGTGAATAATTAAGCTTGGGGAAGAGATTTATTTTATTTTTACTTTAGTTTGTCAAGCATGTATGAGAAAACAATTATAAGTATGAACATAACATATAAGTATAAACAGGTATAAGTATATATATAATAAATGAGTATGAATAAATGGGAACAGTAGGACAGGGATGGTAGGCACGCTGGTGGGCTTATGCACGCCCCCTTGCAGACCTCTTAGGAATGGAATGAAGTCCTTGATAGACAGTTTTAGGTTAAAGTTTTGGGGGTTTGAGGATGTAACAACAGAGTCAGGTAGTGAGTTCCAGGCATTGGCCATTCTGTTGCTGAAGTCGTATTTTCTGCAATTGAGTTTGAAGTGGTTTACTTTGAGTTTGTATCCATTGTTTGCCCGTTATTGTTTGTGTTATTGTGGTTGAAGCTGAAGTAATCACTGACAGGTAGGACGTTGTAGAAGACAATTTCTGGATGTCTGGAGTATATGCATCTTCATACTTACAAACAAACAAACATATAGAATCATGGGGTTGGTAGCGACCTTAGAGGTCCTCTAGTCCAACCCACTGTCCAAGGCAGGAGACTTAATTATTCCAATCCTGAGATGATATAAGACAACCAAAAGATTGGCTGTCCAGTCTTTTCCTGAAGATCTCCTGCTTCAAACAGCTGCATTTTTTTCCACCTTGACTTGTCAGCATCATAAATCTTGTGGCACTGAATAATAGTTTTTAAGCAATGGAAGATTTGGGGGGAGGACCAGTGACTTTTATTTGCACCTAGAACTGAAAAAAAACCTGGTAGAAATAGCATGCAGCTCATTAATTAAAACACACAAAGCCAGATTAGGGCTTAAGGTCCTGGGTGAACCTGGTAGCAAAATAGTTGCACTCCGTCCTGCAACCATTTGGAAAAGGCTGACCCAAGGTCAATGTTTCTCAATCTTGGTTGCTTGAAGACAAAGGCTCCAAGCAACTTATAGTTAGCATTGGAAGGGGAGGCTGACATTTCCACCCCCAAATGACCTGAAAATCATGTTACATCACCATGCAGTTGCACTCCCATACACCATTTTGTAGCAACTGGAGGAGGCTTGGACAGGGATGGGATTCAAAAATCCCAACAACCAGTTCTCTGTCCAGTTGCTGGATGGGTGTGGCCATGGTGGGCATGGCTTACCAGAACTTCCAGGAGGACCATTTTTTGCCTTCTCCAGAGTCTGGAGGCTTCCCTCGGGCCTCTGGGAGGGTGAAAACAGCCTCCCCCGTGCTCCGAAGGCCCTCCGGAAGCTGGAAACAGGATTGTTTCCAGACTTCCAGAACTGAGAGGACCATTTTTTTTCCCTCTAGAGCCCCTGCACTTACCTGCATCCAAAACAAGCCACATGGAGACCTGGGAGTGGAGGGGTGTGGTGGGCGGGGCCAGCTATTGGGTTCAACTACCGGTTCAGCGAACCAGAGGTAAATTTAATGTCAGTTCATCTGAACCAGCTGAATCTCACCCCTGGACTTGGACTGTAAGTCTATCGTCAATAATCAAGGTGGCAAAAGTGTGTGTGTGTGTGTGTGTGTATCCAAAATGGTTCCATTCTTCACGAAGCATGAATGACCCTACTCTTATTCAAGTATGAAATGAACACCATGGTACAATATACATACAAATATATCTCAAACTTTATTCAGGAAAATAAATATCAGCAGTCCTTGTTCAATGAGAGTCATTCAGCTTTTCAAAGTCACAGCAGTGCTGAATGAAAATATTTATGATCAGTTTTCATTGTTGTAACCATTGCAGAATCCCTGTGGTCCAGTGGTGGGATTAATTTTTTTTTTACTACTGGTTCTAGGGCCATGGATTGGTGAGCGTGGCTTGGTAGGCTTGGCTTGGTGGGTGTGGCAGGGGAAGGATACTGTAAAATCTCCATTCCTTCCGTATTCCTGGGGGAAGATTACTGCATAATCCCCATTTTCTCCCAACCCCGCTAACCTGTTTTCAAGTCCATTCTCCTGTGCAGGGCAACAAAAGAAGACCCAGTCGATCAGCTGGGACTTGGGAGGCAGAGAATAGATGGGGGCCAGTCAGAATTTAAATTAAATGGGCCAGTCAGAGGTGGTATTTGCCGGTTCTTTGAACTATTCAAAATTTCCACTACAGGTTCTCCAGAATTGGCCAGAACCTGCTGAATACCACTTCTGCTGTGGTCACAGGATTGCAATTTTGGATGCATGGAAGTCATTTTACAGTTATGACAATCATGCTTATATGATAGTCATTTGTAAACTTTACTGCTGGCTTTGGATAAACAAAGTCAATGAAGCTGGTAGAAAGTTGAAAATGATGATCACATGATAACACGCTTAGCAGCCACAAGGGCTTTGACTAATGATGGCAACCATGGGAAATGCCATAGTAAGTCAGCACAGCTAAGTGAATTCAGGTTTTACAACCATGTCACTTAGTGACAGACTTCCTACTCTCATTTTATTTTACTAATAAGGGATAACCTGTAAAACTAATTCCTAAAAACACAATAGGCTATAGAAACACAATACAGACTTACAGCTCCTGCACAAAATACTCTCACATCTAAAGTATGTCCTGTCTAATGGACCCACATTAGATACATTCTATTCTATTCTGTTCTGTTCTATTCATTTCATATATATAGTGGACAGAGATGAATCTAGAGTACATTATAATCTTGACTATATGCAGTAACATATTTAAAATTGATTATTACAAACACGAGAATTAATCTCAAGTCTCGAGACAAGCATGCCAAACCCAGTCTGGCCTAGTATCTCACTTCTTATCTGTAGTTGATTATCACAGCTTCTGCCTTTAATTGTATTTCTGCCTTTAGGCAGTATTTCATCTCGACTTCAACTTTTTATCTAGGTTATCATCTCTGATGCCACATTTGATTTATATGTTATTACAATCCCTCAATGAGAAGACAATTACAAACTTAACGATATGCATATTGATTTCTTATTTCTAACATGTTTTGTCATACAGTATATCAAACCCCAGAAAGCACAGTTTACCATTTGTCAAGTTTTCACTCATCTATTGCTGACATATAGTAACTTAGCCATTGTTCGAAGGCCTTCTTGCAATCCAGTTCTGATGGACATTCTGATGGCCAGCACTTCCCCCCCTCCATGGCCCACATTTAGGACCATTTGCAGCATCCCATAGTATGATATTTGTCAAGAGCTGGTGAAATCAAGAGATTCGACCAGTTCAAATGAGATTTATCACAAGTTTAAGCCCTTGAGCTACTAACAATCAAGGGAAATTTGCAGCAATTAAGACTAGAAAGGAATTCAAGGTGGGCTGAACTTAGATCTCTCATAGGTGGTCACAGACTCATGACTGATAACGTGTTTAACTCCTCCCTCTGGCTCCTATTTTTGCTGAAATTGATGTTTCCCCCCCCCTCCCCCGGTTTCTCATTTTTTCTCTCCTACCAAGCAGTGACTTCACTTTATGACTGTGCCATTCATTTTATGACCATCATGTTTACTTAACAACCAGGGCAAAAAAAAAGTTCATATGATTGGGTCAGTTGGGTGTGTGACCTTCTTTACAATCATCATGACTTATGAGACTGTAATAAGTAGGCTCCATTATGGCTGTAAGTCAAGGACTACCTGGAAGAGGAAGAAGAGGTCCATGATCCCATAAACATCTTTTTTTTAACCATCTCCAAAGTGGAGTGATTTGCCTGAATCTGGAGTGACTGGACCGAAAAGTTGAATGGCTTGTAGTTTCAATTAAAATCTCCCCAACAATTCACACATTATTAAATAGACTGTTGGTCAGCTTAACCATTTGCTATTATTTTGTTGCTTGCACACCATACTTTTTACCTAGATCTATGGGAAGGAAAGGAAGCAGAACGTGGTTCAAAGACATTCTGAGTTGAGTTTATACATCAATTCTTAATTCTTCATCTGGGATTGGCCCCTGAGAGTTAAAATCTTTGTTAATTATTTCCATATCCACAGATAGCAGCTAGAATATCACCATAAATGCTATGGCTTAGCAGCGGTGGAAACAACTAATCTTAGTAAGCCTTGGTAAAGAAACTCATAATTAAATATGATATTACAATAGATTGCAATTGATACTTCCAATAAGGAACAGCCATTTGTAACTGTTTGGCAAACAACCACAGGTTGGATTTTTTTTCCCCTATGCGAGATATTTTCAAGTGAATGTCTTAATTAAGGCTGCAATGAAGGTTCAACTAAGATCTAGATGGAGTGTGCAGAATTTAAGTTAAATGTGATTTACTCCAAAAACAAAGACAATTGCTCCAGCAAGAAGAGATGTAAAATCATTCTGCTGTTGACTCTTGCCAGGAGTAGGTTTGGGGATAGACACCAAGAACGTAATCTGGCTAGCATTCATTCTTCTCAGGGAGAAAAACAAAACAAAACCAAATCCAACCTCAAACTTCAGATGGTCATTCCAGAAAGTCCAACAAATTTCCTCTGAGGAAATTCCCCCTTTCTTTTGAGTGTTTTGGTTGAAAAAAATATTGAAGGATATTATATATTTTCAAGAATAGGTAAAATTCCACTCTTATCTCTCAACTATGTTGAAATATATCTCTAAATGTTTCATTATAAGTCTGACTAGTGTGAAACCTGCTTCTTGACTTCTGACCACAATTGAAGCCAAATTTTCTCTTGCTAAATGAGATAGTTGTTAAGTTAATTTTGCTCCCTTTTATGGCATTTCTTGTTCCAGCTGTTTAGCGAATCACTGCAGTTGTTAAATTGGTAACAAGGTGGTTGAGTTGAGTGAATCTGGCTTTCCCATTGATTCTTGTTTATTGGAAGGTCACAAAAGGAAATCGTATGATCCAGTGGTGAGTTCAATTTTTTTTACTACCAGTTCTGTGGGCGTGGCTTGGTGGGCATGGTGGGTGTGGCATGGTGGGTATGGCAGGGGAAGGATATTGTAAAATCCAGATTCCCACCTGACTCCAGGAGAAGGTCACTGCAAAATCCCCATTCCCTCCCCACCCCACTAACCTGCTTTCCAGCTCCATTATCCTGTACAGGGCAGCTAAAGAAGACCCAGCCAATCAGCTGGCACTCGGGAGTCAGAGAATAGATGGGTGCGGGGCCAGTCAGAAGTGGTATTTGCTGGTTCTCCGAACTACTCAAAATTTCTGCTACCGCATCTCCAGAACTGGTCAAAACCTGCTGAATATCACCTCTGTTATAATCCCAAGACACTGCAACTGCCGTGTTTCTCCAACAATACTGCCTCCACCAATAGGAAGCCCCACTATGTTTGAATTAAGCCCCTCCCCCCCAAATTAAGGCCCATATTAAACATGTGAAATGGGGGGAATGGTGGGGGGGATGGCGGGGGGGGGCTTGCATTTAGGAAGTACTTGCATGCCTGGATATGGTGCTGCCTGCGTTGGTGGGGCACTTCAACCAGGAGATCTTCTGCCATCTGCTTTTCCTTCTCCCCTTGCTGCCGTGGCTATTTGGCTAGCCACGTGCGGCCAGTCAGGGCTGCCTCCTACAATCGGAGCCCTGAGGAGACCACTTGGCTTTCAAGGCGCTCCCGTCCGCGCGTTTCTGAGGGAAGGCACTCACCCGAGAGGATATCTCTCTCTCTTCTTCTCTCTCTCTCTTTCTCTCTCTCCCCGCAAGGTCTGCGCTGCTCTGCGGCAGAGCTCTCACCAAGGCAGCGAGCGCCTCCCTGCCGGACCCTCTGCTCATCCGCCAGGGCTGCACCAGAGCGCGAGCGGGCTGGGCAGAGCCGGGAAAGCAAGCCGCGGGTGTGTGCATGCGCTCCTTCTCGCCCTTGTTTCCCAAATCTCACCCAGGCAAGCAGCCGCTTTGCTTGCTGTGCAAAGCCGCGGCTTTCCTCACCTCTTAGCAAGCAGAAGGAACTGGCTGCAGCCTCCTCTCTCCTCAGCTGCAGCGCAGACCTTGCGGGGGAGAGAGAAGAAGAGAGGGAGAGAGAGGGAGAGATCCTCCTCGGGTGAGCGCCTTCCCTCAGAATGCAGCGACAGGAGCGCCTGAAACCAAGTGTCTCCTCAGGGCTCCGGTTGCAGGGAGGAGCCGCTGACTGGCGCGCACGTGGCTGTGCAAAATGCTGGCGAAAGCAAGGGAGAAGGAAAGGTTCTCCGCGACTTCGTCAAGATGTCCAACCTGAGGATGCTAAGGGGGGGAAGATGGCCTAGCTGTTTTTTCGAGGGTCAAAAAAATATAAGGCCTGGCCTTATAATGTGAGAAACACGGTATCATAAATACGAGTCAATCATCAAGCGTTGCTTGGTTCATATTTATGATGGTTGCAGTGTCCAAGGTTCATGGGATCAGCTTTTGTGAACTTCTGACAAGCAAAGTCCATGGGGAAGACAGATTCACTTAATAACCATGTTACTTGCTTAACAACTGCAGTGATTTACTTAACAGCTATGGCAAGAAAGGTTGTAAAATGGGGCAAAACTCACTTGATGAATGTTTCACTTAGCAACATAAATTTTCAGCTCAATTGTGGGCATAAGTCAAGGACTATCTGTACTAAGTGAGTTCTGGTAGTGTTTGCCAGAGTCTCCCTCAGGTCAAATCCTTCAAATAAGCTCAAGTTATGAGAAAGGGCTAACTGCCACCAGTTTACTAACACACTCATTCAGTGTCTATGGTTAATTATGTTTCTATGATGTTTACCACCATCTATGATATCTATCACTGGATTATGTGGATTAAGCTCCAAGTATACATACATACATACATACATACATACATACATACATACATACATACACACACACGCACACACTCAGGAATAGTCTGACTTACGTTCATTTTAATCTTCACCATACCTAAATGCCCCTTGATCTCATGAGTCCCCCTGTGGAACACTGAGAAATTAAAGAAGCAAATTAAAAAGGATATATATTTCTATTTCCAGAAAAAATCATAAATTCCCTGTTATCTGCAGAATATATGAAACTGAATATAATTATACACCATTATTGCTTAGATTTATGTTTGAACTTAGTGGTTTTAAAAATGCAGTACTGTTTTTCATCATATCACACACACACACACATACACACACACACATGATTATATATAAATTGCAATCTGGGCAGTTGGCAACTGGCTCAAATTTATGATTAGTTGCAGAGTCCCATGATCATCTGATTGCCATTTGTGACCTTCCCCACTGGCTTCCCCAGAAAGCCAATGCACAAGCTTGGAGGGAAAGTCTTCATCACCCAGGTGTCTTTCTTCAATCTCTCTGCATTTGCACTGAGCCAGTCACTCGCACAGCCCCATGGACCCACCCTGTTTTTCACCATGTCTCCCTCACACTCTTGCACACTCCTGTGCACCCTCTCCAATCCGCATCACACCACCTCGCACCTTTACGTACCCACGTGAGCCCTTCCCAAAGCTTATTGGATTATCAAAACTTAATTGGGAAAGTAAAAATGGGACAGACTGGGACTATTGGCAGATATGAGTCACACGATTCGCTGAAGACAAGACTATCAATGGCTATCAGTTCAGTATCCTCTACAATCTTGTCAACTTTACAATGTGTAGACTTTGACTCCTGCTGACTGGGGGAGGAATTCTGGGAATCAAAGTCTACATATCTTAAAGTTGCAATGGGTTGAGAAACACTGCTCTGCAGTATTTTTCCTTCCATTATCAAAAAGCAGGAACTCAAGAAGATATATGAGAAAGGGCTCTCATATTCATGTGTCTCAGTATAAATATCTGGCTGCAGAGTGGTGTAGTGGCCTAGAGGTGGAGTGCTCACCTTATGATCAGAAGGCTGAGAGTTTGATCCTAGGTAGCGGGAGATATTTCTCTCTCTGGGCACAATGAGTAATTATCTGCTGCAAACTTTGCATTGGTGACAGGAAGGGCATCTGGCAAGTAAACACTCAGCTCCATTCAGTTGCCCCAACTCTACTCCTATGTAAATAAATAAACATCTGGCTGCATTGAGGACACTATTCTGAGCCAGATAGGGTTATTACAGCTCTCAGAATCCTAATTAATGGGGTTAAAAATTGAGCAGGTATTGAAACTCTCTGCTCAGGAGTGAACTTAATGGGATATAGCAGCACTGATTATTGATCATTATTGGTCAGAAGGGAGCAGTTATGGGGAACATTTCTTTTATCAGTGCACTTGTTTTAATTTGGTCTGATCTGAACAATAAGGCATTTTAACCTTCTCAATGCAATTTCCAAATAATGAGCAAGCATTTGGATATATGCAAATCGAGTACCATCCTGGAAGAGGAAGAAAATGCCAGAGATTCGTTATAGAATGGCAACACAGTCAATAAATATACAGTTGAACTGTTTATCATCTAAATGCCATACCCCTCTTGGGACAAGGCTGCTGGTGTGACGGCTTGATCATTTTGCAGCTTCAGAGTCATGCGAGACAATTAAGCCACAATGGAGAACAGTACCTATCCATCTAGCTCAACAGGATATGAGTTGCACCATGGCCAGCTATTGATCCAAAAAAGGAGAGAAATCTATTTGAGTGGGGAAAAAAAATCCATTAATCAGCATAAAAATCTCCCGGTCAATTGGGAAATATATACACACAAAGAGATGAAATACAAATGATATAAAAGCAAAGGAACTTGAAACTCTTTCTGATGAATCCTTGACAGTGGAAAATCAGAAGGGGATATATGACAGTGAAAAGAGGGAGGACAAGTAAATACATCAGAGTGAGTATTTATGAGTATCACCCAAACTGCAAGTTCAAGAGAGTTATTTCCCCAATTTTGAGGTTTCATACTTTAATATTATACGTTGTTCGGGAACTGCAATTTCTGCAACTGTTTGCATCTGCCCTAAATTTATTAAATACAATTTCACTTAGAAGAATTTAGAATGATTCCTCAAATGCGTTTATGAATTATAGAAATAAAGTTTGGAATATGTAGAGAGACACTTCAGAAAGCATTGACATGTTTCGTTCACAGCTAGTTTAACCTTTGAAAACCAGCATAGACACATTTTTGACCTGCAAGTGTCACTGCAAGTGGCTACATAGCAATGGAAAGGAAATGAACTCAGGCAGTTTAATCACCTATGTTGAGATACCTGCTGTTTTAGACTGTTCCCAAATGTCTTTTAGCATGAGTTTCACTACCTGATTGTTATAAGAAATTCTATCTGAGCTGGAACCAGAAATTCGCCATGAAACAAAAAAGACGTTGAGACCCTGGAAAGTGTGCAGAGAAGAAAGAACATCGAAGATAAAGGGCATGGAAGCTAAATCATATGCCAAGTGGTTGAGGAAGTGAGGTATGTCTAACCCAACAAAGAGGATTTGGGGGAAACATGATAATTGTCTTCCAGTACTTGATGGGCTGTCACAAAGAAGAAAGGGCTGACTTGTTCTCCAAGGCAGAGGTCTCCAACCTTGGTAACTTTAAGCCTGGAGGACTTCAACTCCTGGAATTCCCCAGCCAATTGGGACACCAGAGGGCAGGACATACAGTAATGAATGGAAGCCTGTTAAAGGGAGATCCAGCTTAGGAGTCATTTTCTGATGAAATTTCTATTCATTGGAATACCTTGCCTTTTGAATTGTGGATGTTCCATCACTGAACAACAATTGACTGGAATGATATAAGGCTCCTACCTTGAGCACGGGGTTGGATTAGAAGACCTTCAATGTCCCATTCAATTCTATGGTTCCATTCAATTCTAGATTGTCCGGCTCCTTCTTCCTCTCTCTTTCTCCTCCTCCCCCCTCCTCCTCCTCCTCCTTCTTCTTCCTCTTCCCCTTCCCCTTCCCCTCCTCCTCCCCCCTCCCTCCCCCTCTCCTCCTCCTCCTCCTCCTCCTCCTCCTCTCTCCCTCCTCCTCCTTCCTCCTCCTCCCCTCCTCCTTCCTCTTCTTCTTCTTCTTCTTCTTCTTCTTCTTCTTCTTCTTCTTCCACCTCCTCTGGCTCCTCTTCCTCCTCCTCCACCTCTTCCTCTTCTTCCCTTTCTCCTCCTCCTCCTCCTGCTGCTGCTGCTCCTGTTAGACCATAAACATGGCCAATATCCATAATGTTTTTTCTTTTTTTGGTGGTAGGGCTAAACAGCATTTTGTTATTGCTTGAATTAATATTTATTACATCACATTCCACTTCACCCCTCAAATTCTGCTGTGTTAGCTCATTGTAGCAGGAGGTACTCCAATGAAGAATAGCAAAGAAGAAGGGGAGTATATTCCAAGGGCATATATTTCTTAAAGGGTCACCCAAGGCATGAATGCAATAGCAAACAGGCAGCTTTTTGGGGTATCAGCAAAACTGCAAGGTCTTGGAAGCACATGATTTCCAGTGACCAAGATAACCATAAGGAAAGAAAATATAGAGAGATTAGCTATTTTTGGTCAAAATCTCTCTGGTCACTAAGAGTTGACACCAAACTGATGACACATAATCAATTAAAACATCTTGATTTATTATAATTCCCAGTATATTTGTACTGTCAGTACAAATGTCTGCCTTTATTCAAATAATCCAAGCAAACATTCTGTGGAGCTACAAGATACATTGAACTATGCTTTGCTCTTTCTGATTTCATTACTACTAGCTTCTTTGATCACCATATAGCTGCTCCTTTTTAATTATTTGTTTTGCGGTATTTCCCCCCCTCCCACTCCCCAAAAAATCTGGCAGGTTTCTGTCCATATTTTATTTTGTGTTATGGGATGGCTTTCCTTTCCTTTCTTTTTGCTTTTCTTCATGTCATTTCATTTTTTGAAATGAAAAGGGTCAGAAAATCACTGCATAGGACTCATAAGGAGGAGTGGTTTTGACATACACTAAAAAGACTAATGAGGTGACGGAAGGACTCTTTCTTATATTTTAATTAAAAAATCCGGCAATGCTTAAATGGCTTTTTCTCACTCCAGAGTGCCCTGGGGCTTTCTCATGACCCAGATCTGCTGCATGACAGTTCTAGGGAATGCCAATAAAGAAAGAAACCCTCTAAAGTACCACTTCTCTTCCAGATTTTCCCCACAACATACACTGGATCCTGGAAAGTCTAAAAGGGGAGACATTAATATTGAAAAATCTCATGTGACCCAATACATTTAACGGCTTATAGAAAATGGTGGGGTTCCCCCCCCCCCAAAAAAAANGTGGGGTTCCCCCCCCCCCCAAAAAAAAAATAAAACTGTGAAAGAAAAGAAACCCAAATGAAAGTTTCACTGGGGATACTTGTTAAAAGCCTACTGAATGCCAGGATTAGATTGTAGGATCTGGCTTACTTCAAGACCAACTGTTAACAGAACCCTGTTCACATTAATTTCAGTACTTTTCATCCAAGGCCCACCAATTTATCTTCCCTGATATGTTTCATTACGAGTCCTGCGCTTCATTAATGGCTTTGTTCTGTGCTCTCCCCATCCTCGTCATTTTAAATAGCCGTTTTAGCCCTTTCAAACAGAAGGGCAATGCAAGGAGCTTTGGGTGCACTGATCACATTATCAGAGGGGGAAATAAGTTTTCTCTTTCAACCGGCTCATTGGAGTCGCTCTTTAATTTCCAAAGAATCCTCAAGAGAATGGAACCACTGCTGAGAAATGGGGCTCCACTGTGAACTGTCAACACAACATGTTTTCCAAAATGCTACTCGCTTGCTTGAATTTTTTTTAGCTCACTCTGGGTTATGATTAAGCAGGAAGTACAGTTGCTGGTGTAGAAAGTTAGCACCCACCCCTCTCCTAGAAAAATGAAATATTTGGAGGAATATTTTTAAAAAGGCAGAATATTGTATTTCCTTAAATAAGAAGTGGAGAAATATGTTTTTCTTAAAAGACAGAAAGTAGACTCAATCTGCCTCCCCCCAGCAGTTTTTTTGTGCCCATTAAGAAAGATTGGGCCAGCCTAACTGCAGAATGAAAGACCTTCAGCTCCAGGGTGAAGGGATGAAGACATGACCCCCTGGGACATAATAGGAATAACCCACTAACAGCAGAGCTCACTACATTGCACAGTCTCCTAAGGACAGAGTCCAAACTTCAACCGAACCTGGGAGCTCAGACAAAGAACTGAGATTTGTACATGGCACCATGGGAGCCAATAGAATACATGTTCCTGCAGAAGAACAGGAAGCTCAAGTGAAAAGCCCAAGAGAAGGTATAAAAGCCCTCACTCTCAACTCCATGTGGTCAACTACCCAGAATAACATGTGCTTGGTGATTCTGCTTCACCATTAAATTATCTTTCCAATCTGCCTCCATGTTTCCAGTAGCTTTCTCCCGGCTTAGAACTGAACCAGATGGATATTTTGTCCAACACTGGGAATAGGGACACGGAACAAAAAGCTCATTTTAAATATTTGGTTTAGATGAACAAACAATCCCTTTCTTGATTTCCCCGCTCCACAGTTCTTCAGCCCTGTGTGGTGTGGCTATAGCTCACTAAAGGCCCTGTCACACTGCCCAACGGATGCAAAACATTTGTAAAAACGACACAGCAGACGAGCAAAATGTTCCATCCGTTGTTATCCGCTCTCAAAAGGGGCAAAAATTTGCAAAACCAGAGCGGATAACATG
>BHFT01049887.1:0-10564 GCA_004320025.1 Laticauda laticaudata | reverse complement strand
CTCTAGTTAGTAGTGTGATATTACCAGAGAAGAAGCTACGTAGGATTAGATTAACAACTCTTAATGCCTTTTTGGCTCTGTCGTTACAGTGGGCTCTAGCACTTAGATCATGAGAGATGAGTAATCCAAGGTCCTTGACAAAGTTTGGCTCTTATAATCACATCTCGTGATCATGTCCTTGCTATCGGACAACAGGAGAGTTATTCTGAATGAAAACTAGATAACCATCTAATGACTTGTCTGAAAAAGTACTCATGAATTTCTGGAAGGATTCTTTGCTGAACAGAGCAGCACCAGCATGCTTCAGACTTTCTAAGGAGGACAAGCCTCTTTCCTTCTTACCTGCTCTGTTGTTACATTAAAGCAGGACTTCTCCATTTTGTTCTTTACTTCACATTGAGAGGGGAGGCAAAGAAGATGAACCAGTGTACATAATCTGCTAAGGTGACAACAGGAAATTACATGGTGACAGTGGCAGCATTTGCCTGAGCCACCAACACATCTCCCTTATTTCCTCACTACAGCAATGAAAAAGGATGTTTTTGATTCCAGCAGAAAACATTTGGTGAGCTCTTCCCCCCTTTTACTTACAGCTACTGCAAAACAGATCTCCTGTTTTGGATCAAATCGTGCACACACACACAGAGAGAGAGAGAGAGAGAGAGAGAGAGAGAGCATTCTGATTTTAATCTTTTCTACAAGGCAATGTTCCCACTCTGTAAATGATGACTCTTAGCCATGCTGACAATTAATTTTTACAATGTCTCACTTCCTAATTATTGAACCACAAGGGAGATAAGATGCTTAATGAATGACTCAAAATACACACTTGTACACTCAATGTGTTCCTAATCCTACATAATGAAAGAAAGAATTGGAGGAAACATCTATTATCTCAGCTCCCAGAGTGGCTTCTCTGGCCAAGCAGTTAAAGGAGCCACTTTAATTGCTGAATGCAGCTGGCAGGCAACCTTGGTGACTTTGCTTCCAAAGCAAAGTCACCTTATTGAACTACCTCCAGAAAAAGAAAAGAAGCAGTAGAATTAGGATTTTGGAATCTTTCACAAACAGAGAATGATGGAGAGTCATTGGATGGCAGAGATTGATCCCACAGCACTCATGTCCAACCAATTGATGCAGGATAGATCACCAGAACAAATCCATGTCTTAACCACCATGCACCTTAGGCTGCCTACAGGAGATGTTTTTATTGTTTGTTTGTTTGTTTACTGCATAGACTGCAGAAAAAAACAATTATTACCAACCTGCCTTCCATTGAGGACCTGAAATACTTTATGAGTCAAAAAGAGGGCTGTGAAAATATTTACAGACCCCTCACATCCCGGACATAAACTGTTTCAACTCCTTCCCNAATTCCCTCAACACTGTCAAACTATTTTCTAAGTCTGCATTACTATTACCATTAATCTTCTCATCACTCCTTATTATTCATCCCCTCCCACCTGTGACTGTATGACTGTAATTTTGTTGCTTGTATCCTTACGATCTATATTGTTTCCTAGTATGATTTGATTGCTTATTGTACCCTATGACTATTATTAAGTGTTGTACCTTATGATTCTTGACTCTTGATGAATGTATTTTTTCCTTTATGTACACTGAGAGTATTTGCACCAAGATAAATTCCTTGTGTGTCCAACCACACTTGGCCAATACAGAATTCTATTCTATTCTATTCTATTCTATTCTATTCTATTCTATTCTATTCAAGAGCATTTTGTTCTTCCATTTCTGGAAGAAGCCAATTGAGTTGAGAGGTCAAGGTACCAGGCTAGACACCAGGAGACAGTGAGTTCTAGTCCTGCCTTAGGCATGAAAGCTGGCTGGGTGGCTTTGGACCAGTCACTACCCATGGCAGTTGTTCTGACAAAACTAGAAGGAGGAAGGAGTATTGCTACCTTGAGTTATTTATAAAAAGTGATAAAGGCAGGATGAAAATAGATAAATAAACAAACATCATGCTAGAAAAGGCTGCTTTGAGATTAATGGGAACATCTGGAATAGCTGAGGTAACCAAATTAGCTCCTCTCTGGTGCCTTTCTCTGGAGCATTTTAGGAAATTAAAAACTGTAGGTGGCTATAGCCCAATCCAACAATAGCACATTTCCCAAACTGGGACGGTGGCAAAGAACATCATAGGGACTAATGACAGAGAACAATCTCTCCAATTTACCTTTTGCAAGTATGTTTTTCTGTGTGAGTGATGGAAACACAGAGAAAAACAGAGGGGAAATAATGGCAGCCATTTTGTGAAAGTACCTGAGTTATAGTTTCGATTTGCATCTACTCTTAAGGATAGTGGTTCAAAGGTCCTTGTTTTCCTGAATGAGGCTGTGAAAAATTCCTACAAAATGTCAGCTTATCCTCCCCCACTATTCAACTGGGATTCAGCCTACAATTAAAACTCAGATGCTCTTTGTGTCTGGTAGCACCTACATGATATCCAATGCCCCTCTATCCTCTAGACCAATGTTTCCCAACCTTGGCACCTTTTAAAATGTGTAGACTTCAGTTCCCAGAATCCCTCAGCCAATACAGCAGTGTTTCCGCTAGGATGTGTGGACTTCAATTGCCATGCTGGCTGAGGGATTCTGAGAGTTGAAGTCTGCATATCTTATAGTTGCTAAGGTTGAGAAATCCTGCTGTAGACCACTATGTTCATCCAACAGCAAACAGTGTACAATTTCTCTGCACTGTTGATCCTCTGGCAATGGTCTATATCAGGGGTATTAAACTGATAGCCCGTGGGCCAATATTGTGGTTCATCAACTGCCAGTGGAGATGGCAGTGGAGTCAGTTGAATCACAGGAGATGGAGAAGGTGCCTGGGTTACCATGCAAACTGGCTCTGCAGGAGGTCTCAGAACCAGATGCAGAGCAGGGCCCATCTACTCACACTCAGGTGGAGAAACAGTTGTTTTCAGGGCCTGAGCTGAGTGAGGAGGAGGAATAGCTGGGCCCTGTCCCAAATGCGCCTATGCACAGAGAAGTACAGAGAGGAGAGCAACGCAGGACTGAGGGCCAACTATCCAGGACAAGAAGGAGATGTTAACAAGGCCCTTCCTGGCTGGGATATAAGGAGGAAGGGTGTGTGAGGCAAAGTTGTGGAGACAACTGTTCATGCTACAGAAAAGTTCCCTCCAGCAGATTCTTTGCTAGGATTTCCTTGTCACTAACCAGGTCATTCAGGACTCTTTGTGTTGGGATTGAAATGCTAATTAAGGCTCCTTGAAACTGTTGTGTGAATCACCTGAGGAAGTGTGACCTAGAGCTTTGTCAGTGAATGCCATGTATTCCTGCCTTTCTAAATAAATGGGTTTCTCTTCACAAGTAAGCTGTTGAGTGGGGCTCATGAAGGTTGGGTCAGAACAGCCAGATGCATCAGATGCAGGCCATACCCACCCCAGCTCCGTGAATGGGAAAAACATCACAAAATATCACGTGACAGCAACGTGATGCCATAGGTTTGACACCCATGGGCTAGATGATAAGAGCAATAAGAAACATTTTTTCTTTTCGTCTGGTCCAGTACATAAATACTAATGTCACTTTTTATAAGGACAGATGCTAATTGAAATTGAATTGAATTCAAGGCTTCCCCATCAGTTGCAACAAGACTGCCTGACTATTGGGCAGATAAATACAAATACAAATAAATAAATAAACAATAAATAAGGCATGTCTCAACACAAAACTTCCAATTACTCTGGGAGTATATTGATAAAGATTATCCATCCTTCATATGGAGTTTTCTGGAATGTGTCATGGCAATTGCATTCCTTTTCTATTTGGCTTGAAACATCTTGCTGCTTATCCAAGAAGTTCCTTTGGTCAGACTGAAGAAGCTACAGTCAGATAAACAGTGAAACATTTGAAACAGAGAAGAGAAGAGAAGAGAAGAGAAGAGAAGAGAAGAGAAGAGAAGAGAAGAGAAGAGAAGAGAAGAGAAGAGAAAGGTTCATTTAGTGATCATTCAAAGTTACAACAGCATTGGAAAAAAGTGACTTATGACCATTTTTCACACTCACAACCATTGCAGCATCCTCATGGTCACATGATCAAAATTCAGACACTGGCAACTAACTCATATTCACGATGGTTGCAGTGTCCTGGGGTCATGTGATCAGTTTTTGTGACCTTCTGATAAGCAAAGTCAATGGGGAATCCAGATTCACTTAACAACGTTACTAACTTAACAACTGCAATGGTTCGCTTAACAACTGTGGCAAGAAAGATGTAAACTGGGGCAAAACTCACTTGACAAATGTTTCACTTAGCAACATAAATTTGGGGCTCAATTGTCCTCATTTGGCAGCTAGTGGTGCGGCACAATGATCCATACACCACTGTATTTGTCCTTCTGAATTGTGCCCACACAACTGGCATGTTACATAAGGTTTCTGTTTATTGTAAGCTTCACCCAATTGCTGTATGAACATCTAAAAAAGTTTACAAACCATAAGAAACCTAAAAGTCAGATCTGTTTATTTCCTGCTTGTTATTTCAACTTTGCAGTTCAGCATGACATAAACCAAACAGCCCTGTAACAGATGAAGATAACTGTCCCTCACGAAATTGTCAGGATGTGAATATTATTGCAATGCTGGGAAGGGCCTCCTGGGTTGCCATCGACCCACAGGGAGGTCCTTCATTCTTTTCCTCTGCTGGGAAAATGAAATTAAAATGCTGCTTGGGAAACTGAAACCTAAAAATAAGGTATAAAGGACTGGGTCATTATTTACCAGCTGGAATGTGTATCATGGAAATGAAGGCAGAACTATCTGCAATGATATTGGATATCTGTCATTTGCCACTCCCACTCTGGACTTTTTTTTTAAGCCAGTGTACAGGGAGCAACTCAGGAAGATTTCGGGAAGTCCTTCAAGAGGCTGCGTACTAGCTTCATTTAGAAAGAATAACTTTATTTTTGTTTCCTCTACTGGTTTACAAGGTACCAGGTAGTTTGGATTTTAATCATTTCCTTTTGGGTTGCAGAACTTTTTGAGCATAGCGCGGGAAATCAGTAGTTCTTGGTTGGCTTGGGGGAAATATGTTCAGATTTGGTACCTGGGCTGCCTATAAAACAGTACTGGTTGGAAACTTCAGTTCTGGGGATAATGGTTGGATGGACTTCAAGGCATTGGGTCAGCAATCAGAAGTTGTTAGCTGTAGAATGTATTTTCTTACCAGAGTTAAGGGGCGTGCATAAGCGCACCAATGTGCCGACCGTCCCTGCCCTCATGTTCCTTTTTATTTGTATCCATTTCATGTACTCATAATCATGTTTATACTGATACNACCGTCCCTGCCCTCATGTTCCTTTTTATTTGTATCCATTTCATGTACTCATAATCATGTTTATACTGATACATGTTATCTAATACATGCTTGACAAAATAAATAAAATAAAATTTCTGTTTTTTATGTACAGGTGCATTCACAGCAACCATGGGTGAGAAAAAAGACCAATTAATTTATTTTTTAATTAATTAATTAATTAATTTTCTAGTCATAAACATGTTGTCAACCTTGTATGATATATGATATGAGTTACAACAGCTGGGTTCACTTGGCCATATAAAAAAGATAAATACTATTTTTAACACCATATTGGAGGCATCCTAGGTAGGAGTGTTTGAGTGCGAGAAGTGTGTGTGTGTGTGTGTGTGCAAGAGAGAGAGAGAGAGAGAGAGAATGGAAACTATACACGTCAGCATAGCCCAACCATGGAGGAAAAAGGGAAGGTGAAAATGTTGGAAAAAAAGAAAGAAAGGGTGTTGACTTCCAATTCCCTTTGATGCAGTAGGATAAGATAATAATATCAAACCTCAACTTTTTACTTTTCCATAGTAATATAAACTAGCCATTTCTATAACAACCTAAATCCTATTCATCAAAACTTCATTTTTTTCCCATCTCAGACAGAAGCAATTTCCCAAAAATACAGTCTTTCCTTTACAACATTGGGAAGTGTTAAACTTGACTTCCCCTGGTAATACAAGACTCTTACTTGAAACTCTGTGCGTGTGTGTGTGTGTGTGTGTGTGTGTGTGTGTATATGCTGTTCAGCTTCGGGTATTATGGATGGATGCAGGGATGGGATTCTACCGGTTCTGTCCACTTCTGTAGAACCGGTGGCTCTGAAAAGCAGCAGAGAGCATACACCAAACTGGTTCTATGTCTGATGCTGTTTTGGCCCACCCAGCCGCCCAGGCTCTTACCTGACCTTTATTTCCTGTGTCATGCTTTGCGTGACACAGCTGCGGTTGAAAAAGCAGGAAAAAAGTGCTTTTTCAATTGCTGCGGACCCGCACGCAGCGCTGTGCATCTGTCCAGGCAGCTAGATTACGACGATATACACACAAAATGTAAACTCACCAAACTGGTATTACATTGACTGGATCCCACCCCTGGATGGATGGATAGATAGATAGGCAGACAGACTGACAAACAGACAGACTGACAGACAGTTTTCAAGGCCTTGTGGTCAGCAGTCAGAAGTTCTTCTCTGTAGAATGTATTTTCTTACCAGAGTTAAGGGGCGTGCATAAGCGCACCAACGTGCNCAGTCAGAAGTTCTTCTCTGTAGAATGTATTTTCTTACCAGAGTTAAGGGGCGTGCATAAGCGCACCAACGTGCCGACCGTCCCTGCCCTCATGTTCCTTTTTATTTGTATCCATTTCTATATCCATTTATATAGATAGTCACCATGGATGAATAGGCAGCAGTATAAATTCAAATATCTGACTGGCACATTTCTATTTCCTCAGGATTGCTAACTGGGATTACCATTGGGCTTGGTAAGTTGTTTCTTTATGGATTGTCATATTGGTGGGTGGGAGAGTTTTGCATTCGAGGAGTTCCCATTTCAAACAAGATGTTTAGTTTGGAGAAAAAAGAACTCCAGATTTTGGGACTCTTCCTAGTGCTGATGGAACTTGAGAATGTTCTTCCATTATTTTTCCTAGCTTTTAAGAAGCACATGCACCAATAATGTCCAAGTAATTTTTGTTTTAACAAAAATGATTTGAGGATCCATAGGGAGGTTCAAAGCTTCGGTGACAAGTGCAGTCTTTAATCTGTATCAGAGATAGGCAACAATTGAAACAGTCATAAAAGTGTGGGAAATGGTCGTGTCACTTTTTTCATTGCCATTTTAATTCTGAATGGTCACGAACAAATGATTGTAAGTTAAAGGTTGCCTGTAGATTCCATTTTACCCAAATGGATTCCTGTATTCTGTGCAGTAGTGTCATGGCCCTGTTGGAATCTGATTCTGAGGGAGAGGTGGAACAGCTGACAGGGAGTGGGAGTGTGGCTCCAGTGGCTGTGGAGGAAACTGGGGAAGGGAACAGTCCCTCCGGGCATTCAGAGGAAGACCCAGGCCCACCCCCTCTTCATCGTATGGCACGCAGGAAGGAATGGAGAAGGAACAACATGGGTTGTGGGGGAGAGAAAGGCCCTGATTCCCTTCATTAGCTGCAGCTGGGAAAACAGGATAAAGAGGGTGTTTGCGCACAGCTCCTTGCTGGAAGCAAAGCATGAATTATTTTGGTTTGTCAAGTCTTATCTGGGTTCCGAAGTTCTC
Organism: Laticauda laticaudata; assembly: GCA_004320025.1. Classification (NCBI taxonomy): domain Eukaryota; kingdom Metazoa; phylum Chordata; class Lepidosauria; order Squamata; family Elapidae; genus Laticauda; species Laticauda laticaudata. The sequence goes on along the minus strand of BHFT01049887.1, from coordinate 2,955 downwards.
CCAACTGTGGGTGTTTTGTTATCTTTTGAAGTCCGCAATTGTTTATCCTGCCCTGTCTTGTTAATTGTTGCAACGGTGGTTTGTGTTGGTTTTTATTTATAATTTAGATGTATTTTGGGTTTGACTGAATGTCTTCCCTTTAAAAACTGTTCTTGGGAGAGTTTTTTCTCCAGCCAATGATAACTGGACATTGGAGGCCAAGTTGGAGGTATTAAAGGGACTTTACCTACTTTTCTGACTTTTTTGGTTTTGTGCCACGCCATGGGTCATCACAAGTGGGATACAGTCAGCATGTCATTCATGTTCACAGACCACAATGAGAAGCAGCATTTTTGTTGAAATATTAGTTTGCTGCCTTCCGTGAGTAAAGCCACTACTGGGTTAGCTTGTAGCTGTTTCTGTTAAGACCTTAAGGGGTATACAGGCAGGGGAAGTAATTTAGAAAGCCAATTTATTGGTTAAAACTCTGGACTGCTTTAAGGAGACATGCATTCATTTTAACTGTGCAGCTGATTGAATGACTCTGGTGAGAAATAAGGTGTGGAGAGAAAAATTGCGAGAAAATGCAGTAAATGAACAAGTTATATGAATTTGCTTCAGATCTAGTTAGTTATGTAACTAACAGCATGCTTTTCAGGAACTGCCGTCATCGGTGTCCCATTGGTACTGAGTGCCGTGGGGTTCACGGCTGCTGGCATTGCTGCCGGGTCACTGGCAGCGAAGATGATGTCAGTCGCAGCCATAGCCAATGGTGGTGGTGTGGCTGCTGGGAGCATTGTTGCCCTCGGGCAATCAGCTGGTCAGTATCGCTTTTCAATTTTTTGCTGTTGCTGCAGAATCTATAGTGGCCAAGCCATTTATTATGCCATAGCATTTTGCAGATGATTGACCCATTTACTCAAATGCCTAAGTTGTGATTTTGAAAAAAGGGATACTTATAACTTGTGGGAAGGTACCAACAGGAACATGGAAACTGAATTTTACTGCTTTGGATGGTTTTAATAAGAGGAAAAGTCATCCTGGAATGTTGCAACATGCCTTTTTCTCTCATGCATCATCATCTTCTTTTAAGAACTCCATAATCCTTTGCGGGGTAACGTCTGAGCAACTGAATGGAGCTAGCAGAGTATTTAATGGCCAGATGCCTTTCCTGTTGCCAATGCGGAGTTTTGTTCAGCATATATATTTCCATTGTGCCCAGAGAGAGAAATATCTGCCTCTATCTAGGATCAAACTCACAGTCTCCTGATAATGAGGTGAGAGCTCCACCTCTAGGCCCTTTTCTCTCATGGATAGGCAACCCTTTTTCCCAGGACCACATGTGACCCACCCCCCAAAAAGTACTCTTTGTGGAGACTTAGCTGACTTTGCATAATTGGCATTAGTTGACAACAGTGTCTTACTGTTCCATGGTGGGAAACCCTAATAAAATCCTAAAATTAAAACCAAAACAAATCCTTGGGTGTCCAATTACACTTGGCCAATAAAGAATTCTGTTCTATTCTAAAAAATGCCAACTGAACGATTGATCTGTGGGATTGGCCCGAAGATTTAAATCAAGAGTCCCCAATTTCTGTCTCGGTACCTTAACTATTATAACCCACTGGCTCTTTAAGTGGTTCAAGAACCAAAGACCCCAGGTTCCTAGCCAGCCATTTTGGTAGATCCACCCTTCTCCAGTATGTAACTTTCAAATAACAATTTGTGCAAAACAGGGAAAGTTTTCTATTACAACTCAGAACAAAAGACAGAGCTGTGGGAGTTCTGTCAGCCTGCTCCATGCCAGCCATAATTGGGCAGAAACAAAACCAGACGTCTCATATAACAATCAAAACAAACCAAAAATATTTTGGAATATTTTGGCCAAGGAAAAAAACTGAGATTCAGAGGAGTTCAGACACCACGAGGACAGTGGTGTCACCCAAGCAGAAAAAAAAAACCCTAACGGAACATCAGGCCAGCCATAAAACAAACTTGCATAGGAAAAGAAATCAAATAAAAGGTATTATAGAAGCCCCTTAGACAAAAGCCAAATAATTGAGAAAACTAGGAAAACAAGAAAAAGAAAACCCTTACAAACACAAGACATGCCAAATCAGCAAAACAAACAGACAAAAGACACAAAACAAATTACAAAGGAAACAGGCAGGAGATTGCCACAAANAGTCAGGAGATTGCCACAAAACAAATAGAAAAACCATTATAAAGCTAAAAGAGATTAGGAAAGAACCGATAATACAATCAAGCCACCCCGCAGAGTTTATTTTCCGTACCTCGCGAAGTTTGCTTTCCGGCGGAAAATAAACTCTGACAGGATTTTTAATATCTAAACATGAAACGAACATTCACACACAAAAGGAGAAAAAGGTCTAAAAACCCGGGACCTACCATTCGAAGTTAGCTATCTCGCCTTCCTGAAAAATAAAAAGTTCCAGCTTTCAAGCAGTTGTCCGTATCCTTGCGCCGGAGCTCTCCCAGCGGGGAAATTCGAATCCTGGGAAGAAAGGCACTTTTGACAGCCTTTCAACACTCCGGCGGGCGAGAAAAAGAGGCGGGTTACGTCTGCGTCCCCTTCTCAGCAGAGGAAGCCCAGCCGCCCCTCACCCCCGGAGGAAGGCCGAAGCCTCGGTCTCTCAGAGACACTTCGAAGCAGGCCCGAGACAGTCTGGACCTCCCCTTCCCAGGACTTCTGTCCGGAGAGCCTCAGGCTGCGATACCCAGCAGCCCTCACGCCCGACTTGCATCAGAGCACTTCCGTCCCCAAACCAAACACCTTCCGTCGCTCGTCTGATGGCGCGCACGTATGGGCGGGGCCTCTTTGTCTCCTCCCCTATAGGTCCCGTATGTTTGTCCGATTATGAAAGACGGGAGGAAAACATTCTCTGCAGGCCCGGGGCGTATTTGCATAGGGCGCCCCTTCTGCGCCACCCCATTGGCGGGCCCGCTGCGTGACTC